>CM077824.1:42360291-42573578 GCA_039720395.1 Liquidambar formosana | reverse complement strand
GAAATGCTACTTGCACCATTTTATCTTATTTTATTATTATTATTATCAACTTTTTATGCCAAATCACGCGCAATAAATAATGTAAAGATGTAAAGAAGGATCTAATTCTACCCACACTTCTCTATGACCTATTTTCACACTTCCTTTAATTATGGACGGATGTCAATGCAACCAAAAATGGTGTAAAATAAGGCCCTTCTATGCTATAGATATTATTTTATTTTATTTTTTTAAATTAGGTTAGTATGATAGAACCATATAATTTTGCATGTGATTTAACAAGAATTGGTGCAAAAAATTCATGCATAGCACTACTTTCTTGCTAAATGAAATAATGGAAAGAATCCTATATGATTGACCAAGTGATCCTAAGGTCTCATGTGAAGCAAAAGGTTTTGAGGACAATTTACTATTCTCCATTAAGACCACCCTTGTACATATGCGATTGATGATCACATATGTCTAAAAAATGGGAGAGGATTCAGTGCTAAGTTGACAAAACTTAGCACGGTGCCAAGGTGAAATGGATTCTTGGATTAGATTTTGGACGGCTTGGATTTAAAGATAAAAAAAAAATCTTTTGAAGTCATTTTGGTCGGTAACTTTTGATCTTTAAATCCAAACCGTCCAAAAGTTAATCTAAGGATCCATTTCACCTTGCCACTGTGTTGAATTTTATCAATTCAGCACTGAATCCTCACTCCTAAAGAATTAGTTTGGTGCTTAAGTTATTTAGAATTTTCTAATATCCAAAAATAGAATAAAATTTGGTGAGATTTTATCTCAAAGACAAGTAAAGAAAAGACTCAGAGATCTTTACTGGTTGAGCCATATTGAAGTTATTGATTGCAGCAGTTTGTTGCAACTATTGATTGCAGCAGATCCTTTCCACCCATCAAACCCTCGGCAAAGGCCATCTACCGCGATGTGTCACATCAAATAACGGCTATATTTTCTCCTACAATCCTACGAACAAGATTCACCAAGAAAAGGCATCCCGTAAAGTATGTCGGTGTCTCGATGGGCCCTGCACCGTCCGATGAAGATATAGAAAATACCATTATATTTTCTTTCCAACGCAGGAGACCGTTACGCTCCCAAGAAAAACACCCCCATCTCTCCTCTCACATACACACTCGCAGACACACAGTCTCAGTTCGGCCGATGACATGAGCGTTGCTGAGAAAGCCACATTTGCGGCGAGAGGCCACTGTAAGAGGCTTATGAAGTTCGGTCTCTAATCTTCCGCAGAGGCTTCAACTCCTCCAAATGGTATTTTCCTCCTTCATATCAAGTCCCTCTTTTCTTTCTTTTTGCTAACATTTCTCAGAAACCCTAATGGCCTTTTTAATTTTCCTCGGGAAAGTATTGAAAACAGAGGTGGAAAAAGTGGAGGAATTGTTAGAATCTTATAATAGGTTGGGGTTTAAGTATGGGTTTTTAGCACAATTATAGCAACCAACGGGCACACAGCCTTTCTCTTTTTCCTTTTGGTAATTCTTTTACGTTTTCTTTGGAATAAAATGATATGTAAACAGCAAGACTTCGGCGAAGATGGCGATGGCGAGGATAAAGCTGCTGAGGAACAAGAGGCAGGTGGTGGTGAAGCAGATGAGGGCGGAGACGTTGCCTTGCTTCTCGAGTCTGGTCAGGATGCCACTGCCTCGGATCCGGGTATTCATCTCATCCATTTCACCCTTTGATCCCCTAAGGTTCACGCGCATAGATGCATATGGTTTCCAACTATATAATTTCATGTCTTATATGGTTTCCAACTATTTTAAGTCCAACACTCATTTGAGGAACAAAGATTATATGTTGAAGTACATTAATCTGAAAATGTTTGTAAGCTTTGATAGCTGGAAAATCCATAGTAGTCATATAGCTGTTTATTTTCAGTATCTCAATTGCAAACAAATATTTTTACTTCCCTGCCTAAATAAGAAAATTGGGGGAGTTGCCCTGATTTGGACTCACTGGGTATCATTATTATCTTCAAGTAGTCGTATATCATGGAAAGTATGCGATTATCTGTGCCAATCAACATAGTAACTTGCTTGACAGACGATGTAGATTTTACATTTATGCTTTGTATATTTTTCTTTAATTTGCTCTGTTCTCACATTGTTGTTGACCTTATGAAAGCATTACCAAAGGTCATTAGCAGGAAATCAGGTTATGAAACCAAATTACAATAGAAGAAATTATAATTAACTTTCACAAAGCTATTGCCCCAATGTTACCTTTTCCATTGCAGGTCTTATAATATCTTGACTGTCAGTTATGATGTTAAATTGAATATTATGTAAGAAGAGGAACGTGTAAACTGGTCTAATGATCTATAAGTTTTCAGTGGCATTGAAAATTATAATATCTTCAGACAGTCAGAGATTATTATTTTCATGCAACCCAAGATAATGAAATTTCAGATTGATGTGTCTCACCGATGAAGTTGTATTTTGTAGGTTGAACATGTAATTAGAGAACAGAATGTCATGGCTGCAAATGAGTTCATTGAGCTTTTTTGTGAACTTGTTGTAGCAAGGATTTCCATCATTGCAAAGCGAAGGTATTAATAGAGGCAGTATCTCTATTGCATTGTGAACTCTCCAACAATTAGCTACTGATGTTAATCCATTTTATTCCAGGGAATGCCCAGCAGATCTGAAAGAAGGGATAGCTAGTTTAATATTTGCTGCCCCAAGGTGCTCAGATATTCCAGAACTATTGGCAATTCGGGATATTTTTGAGAAGAAATATGGGAAAGATTTTGCATCTGCAGCTACTGATCTACGACCCAGTTGTGGTGTAAATCGTATGGTAAGACTTTTTCTTGCTTGCATAACAAATAGATCTCTCACAGATACTTAATAGGTTTATTGAGCTTCTTATTTGGATGGTTGAAGACATCAATTAGTTTCATATGATATTAATTTCCCTCATGGACACTTCGATCACGCTTCCATTACTTTGAAAGGCTCAACTAAATGCTTGCTTTTTCTTATAGCTGATTGACAAGCTCTCGGTTAGAACCCCCACTGGTGAAGTGAAAATGAAAGTAATGAAGGAAATTGCCAAGGAATACCAGATCAATTGGGATACAACAGAATCTGAGATGGAGCTTCTCAAGCCTCCAGAAGAGCTTATAGTGTGTTTCTCTCTCTCTCTCTCTCTCTCTCTCTCTCTCTCTCTCTCTCATGTGAACTAACTTCCGTATTGATTTACAAAATCTGTGTTTCTGTTTCAGGAAGGACCAAAAACTTTTGTTAGTGCTACCAGTATACCCGTGAAGCCTAAAGCTATGCAACCTGTTGAACCCAACAATCCCATTACCAGGTAGACTTGCTTTTATACCCACAAAAGATTTAGACAGAAAAATTATCCATCTATTGTTTCATAATTTTTTATTCTTATTACGCATTTAAGCAGATCAACAGGCGGTGGAGAAAGTGACACTCTGCATTTTGAAAACTCGGCATCAGCTGCTGAAGCGGCTGCAGAGTCTGCAAAGAAAGCAATCGCTGCTGCACAAGCTGCTGCCTATCTGGCCAACAAAGACCCTAGTCATTTCACTCAGGCACATGGTTTTGATAGTAATTTGAATGCGTCAAGCATCAATCGTGGATTTGGTGGTAACCTTTCTGGCAATTCTACTGGTCATTTCATGCCAAATGATCCCCAAAATAACTCTCGGAATATTGGTCATCAATCTGAAGCCCCTGGGAGGATATACGAGTCACAGAGCTTCGACAGGTCTTATTATTTAAACAATGATATGGCCAGGCCTACCGATATGGACACTAGGAAGGCGTATAGGCGACACAGCTACAATGCCCCCACTGCTCATTCAGATATGAAGTTTGATGAATCGGACTGTGATGAAGAAATTGAGATGGAAGAACCTCCTCCCGGTGGCATGTATCTACCACCTGACCAGCCTCCACCAGCAGTACCAGCTTCTCATGTCAAAAAGGATCCGGTTCCTCGTGTACATCCCAAATTGCCAGATTATGACACACTTGCTGCTCGCTTTGAAGCTCTCAAGTATCGCAAGTCACAACCTAAAAACTAGTACACATCCATCCATTTTATTTTATCCTACAGATCCTATATAACTCGTACTTATTTTCGTGTACCTGCTCTGCTCTTGAAAGAAAACCAGTATGTCATTTTGTCAATTTTGTTCTGTCTACTAAAGGGAAACTTCACTAAGATGAAGGAGGGAAAAAGGAAATTTGATCAATCTTTTGCTGTACTGCATATGTATGGTGAGTTATCTAATAAAAGGGTATTTCACACCCTCCAAAGAAGTGATTAAATTCATCTTTAATTGAACCGTATTTTTATTAGTCCGTATTTGTTATGCATGGAAATGAAGGCCAGTGTTCATTTTTTTGGTGATTATTATCGTTTAATGGCAATTTGTAGTGAATGGCAATTTGTAGTGACGGACAATCATGGTCTTGGAAATCGATGGCCCATCTACTGGCAACTAGGGCCAGCAATGGGTTGGTTAGTGTCATGTTCAAAATACAGTTAGAAAAGGTTGGTACATAATTTTGTCACCCTGAACCCGAACCAAGTAACTAAGCCTAACAGCCTAAGCATGTGAACATCCGCATGCTAGTCTTCTTAAAGAAAACAAAGAAATAAAAATAAATAAAAACCTACAAAAAACGATAAAACTTGTCAATATTGAAAAGACGAAGGAAAATGAGGGATGGCCTGCAAAGTCTACAGAGGGGAGCGAAGAAATGCATTGACCCCATAACTTAGAAAATAATAATAATAAAAGTAATGGCATCCCCCAACCCCCGCCCCCCAGCGGGGGCGCGGAAAGTAGAGATATAAAAGAATAAAAAGATTAGAGAAAAGCCATGTGGGCATGGTCACTCCTACGGTCCTACCATGACAATTGAGCTCCAACATTGACTAGGCTTTTAAAATCCCCCCACTCTCCTCCCCTCTCTCTCTTTCTTCCCCATTTAATTTGGTCGTCTTATGCTGACTAAGTCCATAGTTCAGCATAATCCACCGTAAACACACCATGAGATTCTTCAATATTTGAGGGGAAAAAAGGAAGATAAGATTAACAGTCAAAGTTGCCCATCAAAATTAATGCGTTTATTATTCTATCCACCACCTATAAATGTATCACCCTAAAACTCGGTCTAACTTAGACACTCTATCCATCGTAAAATCCACTTGCATCTTCCATGAAACCACCCTAATTCACATCATTTTCCATCCATGACCCAACTATATATATAGATGTGTATACGAAAATATATTGTAAGCAACAAGAGTGGAGTGCCAAAGAAGCCTAGGAAAAAAGAAAAAAAAAGAACTTCGATCAAGGGAAGAAATTAATCCTAGTAGTGAAGGAAGAAATGAGTGAGGCAACGGAAATAAGTTCAACTCCCATAACGCCGAGACCGGGGAGAGTTGCGCCGGTGCCGCCACCCATCTCTTGTCCTCCCTCTCAGTATCACTCGCCATCTTTGTCTAAGGCACCACTTCTTAACAGTACAGACCACATTGAAGCACCCCCAGCTCCAAGCAAAACTCCAAGAACCCCAAAAATCTCAACCCCAAGAACCTCTCTGACTCCAAGGTTTATTACTCCTTTAGGTAGTCCTGTCAGGAAGGCTCTTCGACTCACAAAGCTTGATCCTCAAGATGCTTGGCTACCAATTACTGAGTCAAGAAATGGCAACGCCTACTATGCAGCATTTCATACTTTGTGCTCTGGAATTGGTGTCCAAGCTCTCTTATACTCCCCGTGGCCTTCACCATACTTGGCTGGTGAGCCCACTAAAACTCATAATTCCACTTTTTTTTTTTTTTTTTCATTTCCTTTTTCCTTACTTTTTTTTCCCTTTTTTTTTTTTTCGGTGAAACAAAAATGTTAGGAGGGTGGGTAACAATCCCTACTTCCCTAGTTGCCCAGGCAATCAATGGGAAGATACACTGCCTCACAAGTGGAGATCCAACAAAGACATATTGACCCAATTTAGCCTTGGGCCACTAGTCTACTTGACGTTGCCTCATTTCACTAGCCTTAAAGTTGTATGGGACTATAAGAGTCTTTCATTCATATAATGATTTTTAAATCAGTATGGGTTGATTTTGTTAGCATAGCATCATCATCTATTAGGGATTATACTCATTGTACAAGAGTTGTACATTACAACTCACCTATCCATTGGTTACAACCCTCGATACAGAATGTTATATATATAGGGATAGGATTAGGAGAGTCATTTAAAGTACTTTATTTTGCACCTCATTTCTAAATCATTGGATTCACAAGATCCAAGCATTTCCTATGTTTCATCATCCTGATTCTTCCAGGTCTTTTGGGCATTCTGGTTTGTGATTGGTTGCAGGACGTGGGGAATAATCGGTTTGACTGTGGCATTCGTATGGCAGCTCTACACCCTATGGGTACTTGTCCATCTCCACGAAGCAGGAGAAACTGGGATGCGCTACAGCAGATACATCCAACTCTTCAGCGCAACTTTCGGTATGATTCGTCCACACGTCTACATTTTCAATTTGAATCCTATATGGTCCTATGGTAGTGTAATTGACTGCTAGTGGTGCAAAATTAAAATTTTCAGGTGAGAAGCTAGCGAAGATGCTGGCCTTATTCCCAATCATGTACCTATCAGGTGGTACATGCGTAGCGCTGATCATCATCGGTGGCTCCACCTCGAAGCTATTCTTCCAGATCCTATGTGCAGCCACATGCACCGCGAAGCCATTGACGACGGTGGAATGGTACTTGGTCTTTACATCCGCCGCCGTCCTATTATCTCAGCTGCCCAACTTGAATTCCATAGCCGGCGTGTCGCTGATCGGAGCCATCACGGCAATAGGGTACTGTACGTCGATATGGGTGGTGTCCGTGGCAGAGGAAGGCTCCCAGGGGTGTCCTACGATCCAGTGGGTGCCAACACTGACATTGCTACGCTCTTTGGTGTCCTTAACGCGCTGGGGATTATTGCTTTTGCTTTCAGAGGCCATAATCTTATACTTGAGATTCAGGTACGGGAAGGTTCCCTCTTGTAAAATGTTCTCCCTCTCTTGGTTCAATTCGATTTGGTCCTCTATTCACTGTTTTTGAAAGGATCATCCAATAATGGTTGATATTGGAAACTTTTATTTCATTTTCGAGTTTTAATCATCATTTATTATATGTGTGCAGGCCACCATGCCTTCCAGTGAGAAGCATCCATCGCACGTTCCAATGTGGAGATGAGTGAAATTTGCATATCTTGTCATAGCTACGTGCATATTTCCTCTCGCAATTGGCGGCTATTGGGCTTATGGCCACATGGTAAGCACAATTATACCCAACCACCAAAAATAATTAAATTATTATTAAGATCAAACTCAAAGTCTATTGCTCTAAATTGACAGCTACCAGCAAATGGTGGGATGCTAACAGCCCTCTACCAATTCCATTCGCGCGATGTGTCGTGATTTGCTCTAGGACTCACAAGCTTATTCGTCATAATAAACGCAGTAAGCTCATTCCAAATCTACGGCATGCCAATGTTCGACGACATGGAGTCCAAATACACCTTCAGAAAGAAGCAGCCATGCCCATGGTGGCTCCGCTCCTTGTTCCGGTTCATGTTTGGGTACGGGTGCTTCTTTGTGGCGGTGGCAATTCCATTCCTTGGAAGCCTGGCTGGGCTGATTGGAGGGATAGCATTGCCTGTCACCTTAGCATATCCTTGCTTCATGTGGCTCAAGATTAAGAAACCGAAGATGTATAGTGGAATGTGGTGGCTCAATTGGGGACTTGGGGTGGTGGGCATGGCTCTGAGTGGCATTTTGATTGCAGCTGGGGTTTATGTTGTGATCGACACTGGTATTGAAGTCAGCTTCTTTAAGCCTCACTAATAACCCCACTAATAAGTAATAACCCCCACCACGTCAAGTAAGAAAATCTTAAGGAGAGATGTAAATGTTTTTTTTTTTTTTTTTTTTTTTGGCCTTTGATAGAATGCTCTATATATATATATATATATCAGTAATCTGCAATTTTGTTGCTATTTTCCAAAGGAAAAGGTAACAAAATGTTCTATAGTTTTTTTTTTTTTTTTTTTTTTTGGGGGGGGGGCATGGCTATGAGTTAATTGTATACGATTCAGTTCAAATCTCTCTCTCAATATTTCTCCCGTTTTTCGGAGATATTAAATATTTACCACCTCCAAGATTGATCTTTACCCTCTTATAGATTTTTCTTTTCTTCCTACAAATTGCTCATTTGCTCCACAGTTTTAGCAAATAACACTATATCTCACCTTCCATATGAGGAAGATGAGTGAAATCAATGGTAAATAACCTATCCACTTGTAACTAAAGGGGGTAAAATGTAATTTTCATACTATAGAAGGTATGAAAATGGACCAAACTTAAAAGGAGTAGAGTTATAATTTATTTTATTTTATTCTCTTTTATTAAGATCAGAACATTACAGTTTATAGAACTCAGCACCTAGTCCATGGTAAGTTTTTGGTAAATGACAATCTCCAAGATGAAACCAACAATTAAGAATTCCCTAAGCCCTGCAAATGTTTGGCTCACCAATTACTTCAGCTTATGCCTCATGTGACCCTTTCATGTGTTGGTAGAGATCAGTACTAGGAAATAACATTGACCTGACCAGTAATTTACAGAGCTCAGATATAAAATTGACATGATCAGAAATGCTCACGTTCTAGCAGTACTCAAAACTTTCCATTGAAAAAAGAAAAAACACAACTTGTACAACAGCTATTACATCCATCGATTGGATCAACCACATTAGTCATCAAAACGAAGCATGGGCATGCTTACAAGGAGCTCACAATAAATTTAAAAGCAAAGAATTGTAAATTAACACATAAAATGCCCAAAAAGTTAGCAACAACGACAGGTCAAAACATCCAAGCATGTGAACGGTCTCGACTTGTCAGCAAGTTCCTCTGCTGTGGGCAACGGTTCCATATTATATATGCTGCTTCTAGCGCAACAAAAATTGTACAGATTTCTGCAAACTCCTTGACTGAAAGGATAAACTCTTTCAGGAATCCCTCTGCAAATGGACACAAAGTATTTTGTGAAATAGCAAAGAAACAGATCATAGTAGTCCATTGTTTTCTGTCCAAAAGCCCAACCCTTAAGTACGAACTCAACATAATATGGGTTCTATTGAACAATAAGTCCTTCCATCTTAACTGGGTCTCAATTTTTGGCCAAGTTAAGAGCTAAGCTTTGGTTTTCTTCTCTCAATGTTTTTTTTTTTTTTTCACTTTAATCGCACAACTTGTCCTTGCTTTTAATAAGACCATGCAATCATGATGTTTTTTCCTCTAAGGTATCTATAAACCAGGCCATGCATCATTTTTTTTCTTTTGCTAAGACCAGGATATGCATCATATTATTATGTTATATATTTCTTAAAACAGCCAGCATGCAATTGATTTAGGGAGCACTTATCATTAAATGGAAAGCCAAATATCAATCGTAGCTTACAAAATGAAGCATAAAAAACAAATAACTAACCTTAAATATGGGATGCGTCTACGTCTCACGAGTTCATATGTAGTCTGATTAGTCAGAACGAGATAGCTGTAGCAGAAATAATGTTACAATTAGGATACTTCAATCCTCCATGCAGGCCATATGGCAAGCATGACATTTTTTGATCAGTTTATAGGAGGCATTAAGGTTCCCACCGCGTGGCGGCCCCATTGACCACACTAAGTTGTGGGAACTGGAGATAATATTTTGTATGTAAAAAGGGTAGCACAGCATCATTTACTCAACTCTTAACATTCCATGCATGATTGTGAGAATCACAATTCTCCTCAAAGTAAAAAGGTGATTTACAGATAATTTACTATAACAGATCATTGCCTTTTTTTGTTTACAACACATATTTAGAAGTTCATTTTGACACAAACATACCAATGATTTTCTTTTCCAGTGGGCAACAAAAGATACAAAGTTATTGATACAAATTTTATAGCTAAAATTAAGACAACTGTGTTGCTCCCCCAAGATTACCTCACTCTTAGTTACGTAGTAAAACACAAGAAAGCCAATCCATAAGGCCATAAACTACTTCATGCTTTCCAACTGCAATATTAGGTTATCATAAGAAGAGCATCACACACATTTCAGATTCCTTGTCCACTTTACATAATTTTTTCCAGACAAACAAGTCCTATGCACTATGAACATTCTTTTTTTTATATCTTTTAAACAGAACGAAAACAACAAAGAATTAAACACATTAACCAGCTCTCCTGAAGAAGTGAAGTCATAGCTGCAGGGGGGCTGCAAACGAGTTTGGGGAAAGATCTCTCATTCTAGCAGCCTCCATAACCCAGTTGGCAACCGGATTTATTTGCCTATGAGCACAAGCTAATAGCAAACTAGGCCCACGGCTCTTGTAAGCAACATAACAAGCCAATGTGTAGTATAATCAGGTCAAGTTGGGACCCTTACTGTGCTTTTAAAACTTAAATGTCTGCCATTGAGTTCTGATTTTAAAAAAGAGAGGGAAAGAGGGAGAGAGGGGGGGGGGGGGGGGCTACTCTGTCCTAGCATCCACTGCTCAGGTCGGATTTCCTACTGTCTTTATCAACCCCATGGTGAAGTATTCTAATTTCTCCAAGGTTTCCATGGTTACAATTACAGTAACAGAGAAACCTGCTGCTAATGAATCACATAAATCTCATGCTGAGAATGAAATTACATTGTAGATTTACAACACTTACCTATGGAAAAGCAGTAGGAGGAGCAAAAAGATCAGGGATATTGACAAAGTAATCAGCAGCACTATCATGATTGCATCCATCCACCTGACAATAATAACATTCCAGGAATCAGTTCCAAATCCAAATAAAGATATAAAGTGAAAGAAAAATTAAGATTAACCCATAGCTGGCTAACTTGAAGAAGGAAAAGGAAAAAAATTGGGGAGTTTTTTATTTTTTGGTGGTGGGGGGTGGGCCGGTGGGGGGAAGGAGAGGGGGTTATTTTGGTAAAGAATTAAGCTCTTAGAAATTGCACTCATTAAGTGGCGCTTAGTTTTAGCCATAAGAAATTGAAACTTCCCATATAATATGAAAGGACCTAAAGACAAAAAATTAGAATACAATACCAAGCCCTTGATATATTAGACTTAAGGTATTGAATGTACAAGATGCCAGTCCAGAGGCACAATGCTGTCTCTTCACAAATATACCACCTGTTATAACAAATTGTGACAGATAACAGAAAAGGTTCACAGTTATGAAAATTCCTTCAAAACATATGAAAAGAAAAATCAGCTAATGTATAGGAATGGCAGAATTAAAGAGTACCAAAAGGAATATAAACATCATTTCTGACAAGAACTTGCAGGGTTTTAAACTACTAAGTACACATAACTGAAAAATGGCAACAATCATTTCTTTATTGATAAATGATAAGTCTTATAATCATACTATCAATACTATTCCTAACCATAGTTAATTTCATTGGAGGACTTGGATTTAAGTTGTAAATTGTGGGATTCGATTCAGTTTTTTATTTTATTTTATTTTATTTTAATTATAGACAATAAAATAGGATTACCACTTCTGATTGACCAATTCCATATTTTTGAAGTCAAAGCATAGTTAAATAAAAATCATATTATAATATCATATGAAAGCAAATGTGATCCAAATCAAATCATAAATTTTATAAATCATTTGAATACCCCAATTTCAATATAAAAACACTTCAGGCACATAAAAAAATATGAGCCTGGGATACACATAGAATTCCAGTAGTCATTTGTTGGTCCATTTCGCCCTCAACATTAACATAAAATATCACTTGGATATTAGTTAAAGATTAAGTAACATAAGCATAATATTAGACAAGGGAGAAAGGATATAATTGGCAAACTTCTTAGTAAAAACAGAATAAATACCATCATTTTGGCAACTTCAACCAGCTCCCAACAAAGAATAAAAACTCTCTCATCAAATAGCATTCCCAAATTTTAAACAAACAAAACACATAGAATTCCGGTCAAATTAGCCATTTGTTGTTGTTTCCACCTATCATTAATATTCTCGATCCTACAATACATTATTGTTTTGCTTTGACACTGAAGCAAACTTGCAGGTGCATTACGCAGACCTCTTGGTAAATGAGGTAATACTCACCAAAATTATTTTATAAAAACAAAAAAACAAAACCTAAAGAAACTTTGGAAGTGAAGATTCAATATAAAGGATGGTCACTGCTGAAGGAAAATGAGAATAGATTATAAAAGTAGGGGAATTAGAGTTCATAATAATGTAAACTCACCAAAATCGACAGTGATTACCCTGGCCTATGCATGTTCCAAGCCAAACACAGTGATGATCAAACTGAAGAACACATCTGTCACAATCATGACAATGCTTTGCTCGCGGAGGCTGCAAACATGTCACATGGGAAATAGTACAACTTCTAAGTGAAGATGGAATTTCGATACATAAAGCAATCACAATGACTTAATGCATGAAAAAATGGCCACCAAAAAAAAAAAAAAAAAAACACACTGAAAAGCTAGCTCTTTGCTCTTCCTGCATTTCCAGGACAAAGTACATATAACCAATTCAACTATGTAATTATATCAAGGGGGAATAAATCATCGAGATAAAGATATAGTACAAGGTATTAAGGTATGCTTATTGTATTCTTTTCTATCAATGAAAAAGAAAATGGATTGACAATATTAGTTATTGAGGAAAGCTTCTCTGTAATCTTTACTTTTTGCTATGTGTTAGAGCATTTTGAAGGAAAGATTCAAGAATAAGTTATGCGCGCTCTTTAAATTGCGTTAAGGTGCTGGATAATATTAAGGGTGATCTTTCAATTGAGTTATCTTGCCCAGTTTCAAAGTTTTAGGATGGACATGTTATATATTGATTGACATGGGAAAATCTCCACCTTGGCAGTATTTGAGTGGTTCGTCTTGCTGTTTGGAAGCTCCTTGCCCCCCTCCTTTCCTCTTTTAATAGAAAGATGGCTAATCATACAAGCTAAGGAGTGCTAAGGGAGCTTGAGAATTATTCATTCTTTCTTGTGCCTTTCAATCATACACGACATAGTGGTCTAAGTTAGCAATAGAACTTCACAAAAGCCCCTTATCACTTTTGTAAACACAAAATCATATAGGCATCATCAATATTCCCCGTCAAAAAAAATTTACAACGGTCTCCAAATAAACTGACATGGTTTTTTGGAAAGATATCAGCATTGTCTATTATCAAAGGTGTTTGGGAAAGGCATCAACATACGTGCTTACTAAGAAACAAATATTTTGGTACTCTTATGACACCATGAATTAAGTAATTAACCACGTCAACCACAATATGAAAATCTCATTGGTTGCAAAGAATCATAATGCTAAGGTCGCTAGAGTTTTACATAATCATGCATTCCAGACTTTGGTAACAGTTCTTAATTAATGCATTAAAGTATATCATATAAAAAAAATGAATAACATAAATAAAATTAAACAAGTAAACATGAGAAGATAATACTACCTGCATGACATTACAATAGGTGCAAGTCAAATTTCTGCAAAAGTCAAGATGAAGTTATTAGTTAAAATATCTACATTTAAGAGAAAAATTATATGATGTGCATTGATTAAGGATGTATGTACATATCATTGCGCTTGCGCTTATGTCCATAACTGCATACACTAACTAATTGCTTTAAAAAAAGTATTGCCACGAGAAGAATATGCTTATTTCCTACCTGACGGATGTTCCAAGTGGATACATGTCCATCACCATCTTCGTCCAAGATGCTGCATTGTTTCCCAGAAGATTCTTACTCAACTGACTTCCATCCACAGTAACAACAAAGTTTCCATTTTTGCTTGAAGCAGGTTGTCTTTGCTTGATCATTATAAAAATAAGGTAACTGGTAAGTACAGTTACCAAGAAGTAAAGAAGTACCAAATATAATACCATATCATTAATTCTCTTCATAAGAAAATTACAATAGGGATGAAAAAATATACTTGCTTCAGACGTTGATCCATATTTTAATATAATTTAAATTTTAAACTAATAAAAATATATAGACATCAGTGCTTACTTTGAGGCCATTGATGCCTTTCTAATCCTGGCATCTGTTTCATTAGCAATCCTCATCGCATCAAGGACATAGCTAAAAAAACAAGAACAAAGAGTGAAAAATCATTATAGAATATGGAAAACTAATATCATGCATTATATGCACAACTTCTAAATTAAATCTTTACGCAATAACAAAGTACATTGACATTTACCCAGGGGAAGAACCAGAGGTAAAGAAATACTGAGCCAATGTTGCAAAAAACAGTAATAAATATAACGCAGTATACCTGGAGAGAAAGAGAATTAGTAGCAAGAATTAATGAATAATTGAGAAATTAAATAATCAGTTTTCAAACAAAAATTTGTGGATACATCTAGTATGCTCAACAACGACATAATTTATATAAGGTTTTTTAGTAAGTGTATTTAGTTGGAAACTATACCACTTTCATCCCAGTTTTAAAAGGTGTTTGAGACTTATGACTCAAGGTTTTCCCCAAACTGTTGCTCGCGACACTCGAGGAAACTACCTCAGGGCACTGCTTGTTTATGTCCCACAAGACCTACATTAAGTTTTAGGCATTTATGACACTCATGCCTTACACTCTGTGGTACACCTTCAGATTAAGATACAATCAAACATTGGAAATAAAATAGTGGCAAATTGGTAGTTTTAAATTCTAATGTAAGACACTGTGAGCTAACACAGTGATTCCCCTCAAAAATATTTTCCTTAACTCATGTTGTAGATTAACTAAAATATTCATTGTTTCTTTATTGACAATCTGAAAATTTTGTAGTACACTTATATAATAGATGGGTCTATTAAATTATCACAATGGATGATACATGAAATAAACATGAAACAAAACAGTGAAAACAACATAACCTTAATACATTTAGATGTATAATGTAAATGGGTATGCTTATATAATAGATATGTCTATTAAATGATGAAATTCCAATAAGTGAAGCTCAATTCACTAATTTAACAAATACAAAGAACTGCCAAGCAGCATATATCAGTATTTTTATCATGAATCCCTAGATATCATTGATAATTACTAGTTTGGACAAATTTATCTCGCATTTTTACGATTATGGAGGCAACAATTCTTAAGCCATGTGCAATATTTGACAGTTGGCAATACAGTTAATTACCTACTAAATTTCCAATTTTGATAATCTAAAGACATCACTTGTTGCAAACAACATATGTTGCCCCTACAACCCAATGAATTGATTTTACTCAATGGTGCACTCGTGTCGTGTTGTTGAGAGATAAATTTCTTTTCTTTAATCAAATCCAAACATAAGGAACATTGAAATTAAACCCAATTCAGAAACTAAGTAAAGAAAAAGGGGGTGAATACCATGGCTCTTTCCTTGTTTTTTCTATCAAATCTCTATCAAACAGAAAGAGAACACCCACATAGATCAGATGCATCATCACCAACGCCACCTTCAACCCCAACGAAGATCTCCGAGCTGAAACCCAAAACCCAGATATTCAAAATCAAACAGTAAAACCACCACACAAGTCCCCCCCCCCCAAAAAAAAAAGTACTCGGATGCCCCCGTTTGGCTGACGAGAAAAAGGGAGGAAAAGAAAGCAACTATCTAGCATGCTAAATAAACAAAAAACAAAACCAAAACCAAAAAAAAAAAATTATTTTCCTTTTCTCTGTCTTCTCTGTAAACAAATAGAGATTTAAGGGACGCGAATTTCGGGAAAATGAATGGGAAGAGAGTACCAGGATCGGAGAGGCATGGGAACAGGTGATAGCATCGGTCTACTACTCGATCCCTTATGTCCCGAAAGGGGCGACATAATTCCGCCATTTTCATCGCAACATCAAAAACAGTTGCATCACAGGACCAAAAATGTATTCGAAAAACAGTTTTGAGAAAACTTTCCAAGGAAGTGCTTGTGTTTCTGTATACGTAGGAGGAATATAGGAAACCTTGGAAGAACAGCTACGAGAAGGCTGAAGATGGACAGTGGGGACAGAGGGAAAGAGAGACGGGGAGATAGGTAGGTGTCCTTGCTCAATACGAAGCTAATACCCTTCCTTGTTTGGCTTAGGGGAGTTGGCCCTTTTTTTTTATTTTTTTTTATTTTTTATTCTTTTTTTTTAAACAATGGAAGTGTATATTAAAACCATTAGACCAACTAATCTTCTGTGATGCACAAATTATTTGTAAGTCCGTGTATCTGATGATAAGAAAATGTAAATGAATTTGAGTCTTATGGTTTCTAAGTTGCGATCATTTGCTATCTGTGCTTCCTTTATTGGTTGTTTGGTTTCGAGTGGCACATTATATTAACAAATTCGAGATTTTAGAATTATTCTGCATTAAAATAATTTGAATTAAAAAAATTATTTGGAAAAATAAGAATAAAAAAATTCAACAAAAATTTATCATGTAATTAGCAAGTAAGAAAATCAATGTAAATTAAATTAAATTGAAATAATTTGTAATTCAAGAGTTTCTTTCATCATTATGCCCCCACCAAACACCTATTCTAACTGTTACAAATTGTTGAAATATGGGGCATAAATTTAAGATTTCATTCGTTTGATGAAAAAATGTGAATAAATTCAAGAATTTTGTTACTATGTGTGATGTGGGCATTGTGCATGGAATGTTTGGTGTAGCCTAATGTTTAGTTAGTGAGACTTAAAACCCTAGACCCAACTCCAAGTGATTACCCTTTCCTCCTCCTTTTTTTTTAAAAAAAAAAATTAATCTTCCCCCCTCTTATCCCATCGGTCAAGTATCTTTTTCTCTCTCTCTATGTTTAAATTTACAAAAACTAAATTAATATGCACTAACCCTCTAAATTTATTTACCTAACTATTCTAAGCGGACCACATCATAGTTACCAAACTTTTTGGGCTGTCCGGTCTTTAAGTACATTAACTATCCTAAAGATTAATTTATGTTTTATAATTTAAACTGGAAATTAACAGATATATTTTTCTTGTTTCTAGTATGAAATATTCAAAAAAATTTTGCTTTCATTTGAAGAAATTGATTAGAGTCGAGCCGAAAAACTATTCTATAAAGTTAATGTATCGTGTAATTAATGCACCCAAAAGGACCCACTATATAGTTGATTTTGGCACGCATCTTAAGGATAACTCCCATTAAAATACGCTGAGAAAACTCATGATGATAAGAGCGACAAGATAACCACCTTACTCATCATAAATTGAGATTACTAAATTAAGTAAACATCAAGAGTAGATTAGAACTCTAAGCCAATTCAAATTCATCAAGCAAGTGCATTCTGATAGGAATCGGATTCGGTGGCATTATCCCGAATCTGGACAACCTTAGCCACCCGAATCATGTGCGGCAATGCCGGTCAGATGGGCGTTAGGCAGTTGCCCATTGCTCAAGCCCACAACGCTGATGTCGGCTGATCGATAGAAGATAAGATTAGTAGGGACAAAAAATCAAAAATGGTCTTTTGGGTCAAAAATTTCAAAGGGTAAAGGGATCTGATTGGGTGTGATCATGCATCATCTTGGTCCATGAAGTAGCAGGAGTTCTTTAAAATATATTTCACACCGACGGGTCTGCGTAGCATCCACCAAAGTTGCACGCACCTCATCAGGTCTTGAAAAGGAGAAGAAAAAGCCGGTTGCACACACCTAACTAATCCAGCTAACTTACTTTTCAATAAATAACAAGTACTGGAAACACGTGCTTGGAGAAGAGTGGCTGGAATTTGGCGGCATGGACTGGAAGACCCACATGATTCCCACTGCAATCTTATGTCCCTTTCTAGTTTCCATTGGCAATCCGTTTTCCTGCAAAAACTTTAGATTGGAATGGGACTTCTACGAACGCAACTATAAAATAAGAAAAATACATTTTGTAGATTGTAGGATTTTTTTCTTTTTTTCAGGCTCCATTTGATTTGAGGATTTTATCAAAGGAAAAAAATAAAATATAAAGAATTGTACTTTTATTTATTTGGTTGCAATAGAAAATTAAAAGAAAAAGAAGAATTAGAATTATTTTGACTTGATATGATTTTGTCTTTTCTTTTTATTTTCTTTCCTCCTCATTTTTTTTTCCCTTAAATTTTTTTTTTTCCTTAGTAGAATCCAAGAACCAAAATAGAGGGTTAGATTTAGGAATGGTAATAGACCACTTAAACCGGGTATCCCAGCCTGACCATCCCCTATTGGGACGGGGTTGGGATTGTTTTAAATAGAAAAAAGGCAGGATTGGTATTTTATAGAAAATCCTGACTCGGGTTACGGGTGGGTTTGGGTCCCCGCCCAAACCCACCCCGCTTCGCCCCGCCCCGCATAATTATATTTATATATATATATATATATATATGTTGTGTTTACCAAACTAGTCTTCCATCATTTCATATAAGTGATTTTTTATTTTTTTCCTTCTTTTTACTCATAGGTTCTTATGTTATTATTTCCCTTATGTCAGTTTATTTCATATTTTAATTGAAGTCAAAAGATGTTAGTCTCTGTAAGAGTATGAAAATCTCTTAAATATTCACTATTTAAACATATTTAAACGGGTGCATTCATTGAATTGTCATAGGTTAATAGCTAAATGGGAAATTAATGCCTTACTCGCGTAGGGTTTGGGTGCGAAATGAGTTTAAGGGATTTTTTATTGGGTTGGGATTGGAATAGGGTGTGTTTGGTATGCGGGAATAGACGTGCAGGAATGGGAATCCTATTCCCATTCCAATTGATTCCTATGTTTGGTTAACTAATTGACATGGGGATTAAATCTGGGAATAGAGTTTATATAGGAATGAAATACCCAAGTTTGTGGGAATCTCAAACTCACATTAAACATGGGTTTCTGATTACCATACCTAAGGAATAGGTTTCAAAATAGAAAAAATTCCCAAATATACCCACGATCATTCCCACGAAAGGAGTATCCATCTAGCACGTCTTCCACAACAATACACCAACCAAGTTTCATCCAAAATCTACTTTCTTCAATAAAATTCCTATTATTGTCTTCTTATAAGAAAATAAAAAAAGAAAAAAAAAAATAGCTAGACTTCCCCTCTACCCGTCAAGTTTAGAGTATAGAAAATAATATTATAACAGTAATTATAACAATAGAAATAAATAATAATAGAAATTGGTATTGCATGAGATGGGCATTTTTTAATTATTATTTTAGAAGTTGATTGTGCTTCAGAACCAAAAAACAATAAAAATTGGAAGTTAAATCAACATCAATCAAGTATTGTAGGAAGGGGTTTTTTTGGAAAATTAAATTAAATCTGATTCCATTCCTATATTAAATTGGTTTCACCAAACACTGGAATGGGAATAAAAATTTGATTCCCACGTAAAATTTGGTGCATCCAAACGCTGGTAAGGTAATGGGTATGGGTATCCTAAGAATGGGAATCTAACTCCTAGGAATGTTATGCCCATTCCCATTAATCCATTCCCGCAAACCAAACACACCCTAGGGTTTGGGCAGGAAATGGGTTTAGGGATTTTTTATAAGGTCGGGGTTGGGATAGAGGGTCCCATCCCAAACCCGCCCCATTGCCATCCTTAGTCTTAGACTTTTATATTGATAAACAAGATGTCTGGACTCTCGCTTCTTGGCTAATATGAGCATTGTCACTTAATGAGAATGTGAAGCATTATTTATTTATTAGTGAAAAAGGACGGGAGGGTTAAACTAGTCATGGCAATCCCTATCTATGTGGGCAAGATCAAAGTAGCTGCTACATGCCGAGGAAATGTTGAAGAAAGAGACCTAAATAGGCACGTTAAAATAAGAGAATTACAAGGATTCTTTTTAATTAAATCAGTTGAATTATAACTTGACCTCATTAAGGGTTACTGGCTTCCTCGCATGAATAAGATCATTAGAAGACAAGAATACATTGTATCACTATTTCTGATATTCAAACCCTTGACTATCTAGCCTCTTATGTCTTTACCACTGGACCATTACCCTCGGTGGTATAATAGAGTAGATAATGTGGAGCTTATATTTGAATGGTATCGAGAATGGAGAAATGCAGAAGTCATCCTCGCCCAAAAAATGTTTTAAAGATTGAAACCAATGTGCTACATGCACATACGCTCCAGCTACATAACAATCTTTTATATTCTTCAAAGTTAAACCATGAAAATCAAGAACTTGAAGCATTTGTGTGCAAGAACATTGCAAATGAAATGAGCAATTGGTATACAAGTGGATTAGTCAGAGTGTTCATATATGAGAAGAAAACAGATGGCACAAATACACAATGGGAAACTTCATTTGCTCATGATTGTTAACCATCCGATTTGCAGATATTTCTCTCTCTAATCTCTATATATTTGATTTTGGAATTGTCATGTGTCATTCCTTTTTTTTGCCCCACCCCATTCCTACATAGCATTTATTTTTAGGAAACCCAACAACCAGCACTCTTGGAACTAGCTAGCTGCATGTAAAATTATGCCATTACAACTACAAAATGAATATAATTTAATATGACTAAAAACACAATGGTTTATCAACAAATACAGTGACATAATAGAGCTCAACACAAGGTCTATTAACAAATACAGTGACATAATAGAGCTCGATTCAACACCTAGTGAGGTCCAACAGACCAAAGGCTTGATGATGGTACCAAAGGACATGAAGCACGGTTTCAACAAAAGGGAAAAGAGGGAGAGCTAATGGTATTCCTCTGAAATAGAAGACTCCTAGAAGCCAATCTGCTACAGGCATTAAGCCTTAATTCCCACTAACATATGGTTTGCTTATCTAATTGGTGGCCTCAATTGATCATGAAATTGTTTAGACTATAAATTGAACAACATATTTCACGTGAAGGAACTTAGAGCGGCACTTATCCGAAGAAAAAAAAAAAATAGAATGGCTCCCACTTACAATCAAGATCAGGATAAGCATGAATATAGCCCCCACGCAAGATTGCAGCTGTTGTCCTGTTGAGGTCTACCGCCATTCTCTACGTTTTTCCTTTCCTCTTCTTTGTTTTTTTCGTTTTTTACTTTCTTCTATCTTCTTTTTCTTCTTCTTGCCCATAACAGGGACTAACGCCCAAGATAAAACTTCTTGAAGCGGAGGGACCAAATCCAAGTTTTGGTAATTACAATCCTCTAAGTAGAACACACTGGCATATGCACAACGAGAGTAACCCAAGTAGCAAAAGCAGTTCCCTTCACATCCAGCGAAATCTCGAGAAGAAACAGAGAAGGAGCGGTTCCTGTCCACCAGCAACACTCGATCGCCCAAGCTTCTCATCCTAACCCATCGACGCTCCTCTTCATCCAGCTTATATACTTCGAAATTAGTCCATAATGTATGTCCATCAACCAACAGCAGATCGCTGAGAGACTCGACCAATTGCATTCGGTGATCACTATCACCACCATCACCGGCATCACGTATCGAATATGCAATTTCTGACACTTGTGAAAATGAATCAATCACAATAGCACTCCCATTGCTGGTGACAGCGTAGAATTTCCCCTTATAACTAATAAGGTCCTTGTAGTCAGAATTCTGCTCGTCTATAGCAATCCATTCCTCATCTCCTGATTTTAAGAAATATAATCTTCTGGGATCAAATATCGCCATGACTACATAACCATCAGTGGTAGCCCTCGGAGGATTCCAAGACAATACTGCTAGTTTCTTTGGAATAATGTGGGAGAAAAAGAATCTTTCACTTTCATAAATTTTGCAGATTTCGGAGAACCGAAGCTCCAATAAGTTGAGGTTCTTCAGAAACTTTCTATACCAATGATTTCGGAGTTTTGAGAATGGAGGTAATAGACGTACCACGTTTGGTCCTTCCGCTTTAACCTCAACCAAAATGCCCTTAGAAGATGAAGAAGAACCTTCTCCGACGACCATCGAAGCGTTTGGGTTTTCTAGATCTTGAGAGGGTTCAAGACGATAGACTGTGGATTCTGTGACGGTGATGTAACGGCGAGAGCTTGGGCCGTAGGGAGTGAATAATCGGATTCTCGGAGGGGATCGAAGCGGCTCCGCTTTCTTCAGATTGGGAGGGACGAGGACTGGGAGTTTCAGAGGAGAAAGAAGCAGGTCCTCATTCTTAAGGAAGTCAAGGGTGAAGGATCGCCATGATTTACAGACGCCGCGAAGTCGAAGAACATCGATGCGATCGAAACGTTGAAAGATGATTACCAGTAGGTCCTTTGGAAAAAGATCGAACCACTGGTTTCCACAATCCATCTTCTCCCTCCTGCTTCTCTCTCCGGTTTTTGGGTATATCCAACGAAATTCTTCAATTCGTTTCGGCTTCAAACATCGTTACTTTGGGGAGGTTGTCGAGTGCGATGATGGGTGAAAGGGGATGCAGAAGACGACATTATTGCCGACATAAGCAAGGAAAAAACCATTAAAAAGGGGTGGAAACTGGAAAGTTCTGGGGAAAAAACTATCGTGGGTTTTTTCCAGGGACGCATTATTGGGGAAGATGGGGTTGAAGTGAAGTTAGAAAGATTACGGCCCGAGATCTCAATTGGGCTTGAATTTTGATCACCTGCCGGCCCATGAATTTAAAAAAGACTGGGTATAAGTGAGTGACGGAATCAAACAGCCTTGTCTAAGGGCCCATTATTGGGTATAATGGCGAATATATGAGAAATTCGAGATTTCGAAGTTATTTCATTATTTGTTACTGAAATAGTTTGTAATACGAACTTTATTCAAAAACAAATTGGGATACTTTAAAAATAATTTAATTTAAAAGAAAATGGCAAAATTAACAGTCTCTGTAAGAAAAAAATAAAGTGGTTAGATCTTGAAATCTTGTATGATATGAAAATCCCTACAAGAAAAAAACTGAAATGAGATCTAAATGTCTTGGACTATGCATGAACAACTGGAAGTTCTTTAAAATTAATTTCGTACCAACTGGTCTGAGTAACATCCATGCATTTAACTTGCACATACAGCACTACCATAAAAAAATTTATAAAAAAAAAAAAAAAACAGAAAAAGGAAATGAAAGTTGACACCACTTAGGCTGTGTTTGTTATGAAAGAATGAGGGATGAAATGGAATGGTTATTCTGTTCTCCAAAAAAAAGTGAGTCTTTAGTCGCATAAGGGAATGGAACGGCTATTATCTTGTAGGAGTTTATTCCTTCCAATGAGGGAATAATCATTCATTTCTAAACCAAAAGAAATTACTATTTCTACCCTTCAAGAGTAAAAATAATAAAAAATGGGTTTCACTTATGTTTTTTCATTCTATTCCCGCATCTTACCAAACATTGGAATGGAATATCCATTTTCATTTCTTTTCATTCTTACTCTTATTCTATTTCCATTCCCGGCTAACTTAGCTAATTTACAACTTATTTTTCAATAAATAGAAACAACAAGAATATAGAAAACACGAGCTTGGAGAAGGGTGGCTGGAATTTTGTCAAAGTGGACTGCAAGATACCCTCATTGCCATGTCAGTCATCTTATTTGTCCCCGCGGGTTTTGATTGGATGGAACTATGATTGGATGGAACTGTACCTTCATTAAGCAGTGCCTAATCCATCTGCAATCTGTTCTGCAAATACGTCAAAAAGTCGGAGTAGAATGGAATTAATCGCCCTTATACGTCGACCGCTAGAATCTAGTGGTCCCTTTGAACAAAATTGAAAAAAAAAAAAAAAAAAGAAAACAAAGAAGAATACGTAAATTGCTGGAAATAAGAATGACTCCTACTTACAATAGAAACAGAGGCAAGATGCAGCTGTTGAAGTCCTACCAATTACCACCATCCCCTGGTTTTTTTATTTCTTCTTCTTCTCCTTTCTTTTTCTTTCTTCTTCTTTTTCTTGCCAATATGGGCCTTTAACGCCCAAGATAAAGCTTCTTCGTCTGGGAGTCCCAAGTCCTTGTCTGGAACTCTACCATCCTCTAAGTTGAACACGGTCATAGGCATCAGTCGCAAAGGCCTAGCATGTGCAAAACTCCAAGCCGCTACACGCAAACCCATGTGATAAATGGAATTCGCTTTACATCCACTTAAATCTCGAGCAGAAACAGAAAAAGAGCTGTGCCTGTCCATGAACACCACTCGATCGCCCAAGCTTCTCATCTCAACCCATTCACGCTCCTCTTCATCCAGCTTATATACCTTGAATTTATCCCAAAATGTATGTCTATCGACCAAAAGCAGATCGCCTAATGACTCCACCAAATGCATTTCGTGACCACCAAGTTGGGGATTTGCGATTTGAAAAGAAGCAAGCACACCACCATCACGTATCGGATGGGCAATTTCTGACACCTGTCGAAAAGAATCAATCACGATAGCACCCCCGGTATCGGTGATGGCGTAGAATTTCCCCTTGTGATTAATAACGTCTGTGTAATCAGACTGCTGCTCCGCCTGCTCGTGTATGGCAGTCCATTCCTCATCTCCTGATTTTAAGAAATATAATCTTCCGTAATCAGATATAGCCATGACTGCATACCCATCAGCGGTAGCCCTCATCGGATTCGGAAACAATACAGCTAGTTTCTTCATATTGTGGTGAAGACTATTTCTTTCCATGTTATAAACTTTACTGATTTCAGAGAACCGAAGCCCCAATAAGTTCAGATTCTTCAGAAATTTTCTATGCCAAATATCTCCGAGTTCTGAGAGTGGAGGTAATAGACGCACCTCGTTTGGTCCTTCCGCTTTAACCTTAACCAAAATGCCTTTATAAGATGAAGAAGAAGAAGAAGAAGCTTCTCCGACGACCATCGATGCGTTTGGGTTTTTTTGAGAGGGTTCAAGACGATAGACTGTGGATTCTGTGACGGTGATGTAACGGCCAGAGATTGGGTGGAAGTGATAGAATGGGAATTTCGGAGGGGATCGAAGCAGCTCCTCTTTGGAAAGGAGGAATCCTGGGAGTTTCAAAGGGGAACGAATTGACTTCTCTTTTTGAAGGAAGTCAAGGATGGAGTATTGCCATGATTTACAGACGGCGCGAAGTCGAAGAACATCGATGCGATCTAAACGTTGAAAGATGAGTACCAGTAGTTCCTTTGGAAGAAGATCGAACCATTGGTTTCCACGCTCCATCTCTCTCTTTCTCTCCTGTTTCTCCTGTCTCTCTTCCCCTTCTTTTTTGGCTTCAAACTTCAAACACCGTTAGTTGGAGGAGGTCGTCAAATACGATGATGGAGAAAAGAGATGCAAATGATGACGTCATTGCTGGCGCAAGCAAGGGAAAATCCATCCAAAGGGTGTGGAGAGTTCGAGGAAAAAAATTACCGGGCTTCGTGGGCTCATGGATTTTTGCTTGGGACGCATTTTTATGGTTGCAGCCCAAGATCTCAAAAGGGTTTCATATAGGACCTCTATCGGCACTTCAAGACTTTGTTTTTCATCTCTCATTTGTTTAATATTTCAAAATTTTATGAAACATATATAAAGTTTTCATAACAACCGGTCATACTCTCCACTTGAAAATATTATTTTAAATAACTTTATAAAATAAAATTTTCTTAAAATTTATCTCTTAAATAGACTTTTTAACGATCTCTATTTCAATAAATGATTAAAAAGTTTACTTAAACAACATATTTTGGAAAAAAAAAATTCTACAAAGTTACTTAAAATGATGTTTTCTAGCAAATTGTGTAACCAGTTTTCAAGAAAACCTTTAGTATTTTTTATAAAATCTTAAAATGTAAAATAAGTGAGAAATATAAAGTAAGTCTTGGGGTGGCAATTGAGGCTCCTTTTCAATTATGATCAACTGTTGGCCCAACAATTTATAAAGGCTTGGTATAAATGAGTGAGGAATCAAGCAACAATATCTGGGCCCATTCTGGGTATAACAACGGTGCATATTATGAAAAATTCGGAAATTTGGTATAGGAATTGTTTGTACTACAAAATTATTTTATAAAATGTAGGGAGTAATTTAAAACAATCTATGAAATATTTATGAGTAAAAAATTGCAATTTTATTTAACTTAATATGAAGGATGTATTCTTGCTTCGCAATTGTTTGGAATAATTCAAAAAAATATTGCGTCATGTCTTTCCAATCACACACTAATAGAAATGCTCCAAAATGTCTTGTGTTTATCTTGATATGTCAATTCCTTTCATTCACCATCACACACAAGTTTTTCTCTCATTTTAGGAAACCCGAGAACCTTCTAATCTTCTATAGGTGCTAGCTGCATGTGGGTCATGCCATTCTATGCAACTCGAAAAAGTACGTATATGAATAAATATGAGGAAAATACTAGTTTTATCAACAAATAAAGTAAAACATGATGGGGTATTACCATATTTTAAAACAATAAGTGCTGGATTTGTGTTATCATTTTTGGTGAGCAACAGTGCTCCAACAATAACAGGAAATTCATATCACTATATCCAAGATTCAAACCCTTAACTACCTAGCCTCCTATGTCTTTACCACTAGACCATTGCCCTCGATGGTATAATAGAGTAGATAATGTGGAGCTTATATTTGAATGGTATTGAGAATGGAGAAAAACAGAAGTCATCCTCGCCCAAAAAATGTTTTAAAGATTGAAACCAATGTGCTACACGCACATACGCTCCAGCTATATACATAACAATCTTTTATATTTTTCAAAGTTCAACTATAAAAATCAAGAACTTGAAGCATTTTTGTACAAGAACATTGCAAATGAAATGAGCAATTGGTATACAAGTGGATTAGTCACAGAGTCCATATATGAGAAGAAAAAATATTAGCACAAATACACGATGGGGAACTTCGATCAATTGCTCATGATTGTTAACCATCCGATTTGCAGATATTTCTCTCTCTAATCTCTATATATTTGATTTTGGAACTGTCATGTGTCATTCCTTTTTTTTTGCCCCACCCCATTCCTACATAGCATTTATTTTTAGGAAACCCAACAACCTGCACTCTTGGAACTAGCTAGCTGCATGTAAAATTATGCCATTACAACTACAGAATGGATATAATTTAATCTGACTAAAAACACAAAGGTTTATCAACAACTACAGTGACATAATAGAGCTCAACACAAGGTCTATTAACAAATACAGTGACATAATAGAGCTCAATTCAACACCTAGTGAGGTCCAACAGACCAAAGGCTTGATGATGGTTACCAAAGGACATGGAGGACGGTTTCCTCACCGGAACAAAAGGGGCAAGAGGGAGAGCTAAGGATATTCCTTCGAAATAGAAGACTCCTAGAAGCCAATCTACCACAGGCATCAAGCCTTAATTCCCACTGACATATGGTTTGCTTATCTACGTGGTGGCCTCAATTGATCATGAAATTGTTTAGACTATAAAATGAACAACATATTTCCCGTGAAGGAACTTAGAGCGGCACTTATCCGAAGAGAAAAAAAAATAGAATGGCTCCCACTTACAATCAAGATCAGGATAAGCATGAATTTAGCCCCAAGACAAGATTGCAGCTGTTGTCCTGTTGAGGTCTACCGCCATTCTCTACGTTTTTCCTTTCCTCTTCTTTGTTTTTTTCTCTTTTTACTTTCTTCCATCTTCTTTTTCTTCTTATTGCCCATGACAGGGACTAACGCCCAAGATAAAACTTCTTGAAGCGGAGGGACCAAATCCAAGTTTTGGTAATTACCATCCTCTAAGTTGAACACACTGGCATATGCACAACGAGAGTAACCCAAGTAGCAAAAGCAGTTCCCTTTACATCCAGCGAAATCTCGAGAAGAAACAGAGAAGGAGCGGTTCCTGTCCACCAGCAACACTTGATCACCCAAGCTTCTCATCCTAACCCATCCACGCTCCTCTTCATCCAGCTTATATACATTATATACTTCGAAATTAAACCATAATGTACGTCTATCAACCAACAGCAGATCGCCGAGAGACTCGACCAATTGCATTCGGTGATCACTATCACCACCATCACCGGCATCACGTATCGAATATGCAATTTCTGACACTTGCGAAAATGAATCAATCACAATAGCACTCCCACTGCTGGTGATAGCGTAGAATTTCCCCTTATAACTAATAAGGTCCTTGTAGTCAGAATTCTGCTCGTCTATAGCAATCCATTCCTCATCTCCTGATTTTAAGAAATATAATCTTCTGGGATCAAATATCGCCATGACTACATAACCATCAGTGGTAGCCCTCGCAGGATTCCAAGACAATACTGCTAGTTTCTTTGGAGTAATGTGGGAGAAAAAGAATCTTTCACATTCATAAATTTTGCAGATTTCGGAGAACCGAAGCTCCAATACGTTGAGGTTCTTCAGAAACTTTCTATACCAATGATTTCGAAGTTTTGAGAATGGAGGTAATAGACGTACCACGTTTGGTCCTTCCGCTTTAACCTTAACCAAAATGCCCTTAGAAGATGAAGAAGAACCTTCTCCGACGACCATCGAAGCGTTTGGGTTTTCTAGATCTTGAGAGGGTTCAAGACGATAGACTGTGGATTCTGTGACGGTGATGTAACGGCGAGAGCTTGGGCCGTAGGGAGTGAAGAATCGGATTTTCGGAGGGGATTGAAGCAGCTCTGCGTTCTTCAGATTGGGAGGGATGAAGACTGGGAGTTTCAGAGGGGAACGAAGCAGGTCCTCATTCTTAAGGAAGTCAAGGGTGAAGGATCGCCATGATTTACAGACGGCGCGAAGTCGAAGAACATCGATGCGATCGAAACGTTGAAAGATGATTACCAGTGGGTCCTTTGGAAAAAGATCGAACCACTGGTTTCCACAATCCATCTTTCTCCCTCCTGCTTCTCTCTCCGGTTTTTGGGTATATCCTACGAAATTCTTCAATTCGTTTCGGCTTCAAACATCGTTAATTAGGGGAGGTCGTCGAGTGCGATGATGGGTGAAAGGGGATGCAGAAGACGACATTATTGCCGGCATAAGCAAGGAAAAAACCATTAAAAAGGGGTGGAAACTGGAAAGTTCTGAGGAAAAAACTATCGTGGGTTTTTTCCGGGGACGCATTATTGGGGAAGATGGGTTTGAAGTGAAGTAAGAAAGGTTACGGCCCGAGATCTCAATTGGGCTTGAATTTGGATCACCTGCTTGCCCATGAATTTTAAAAGGGAATGGCTATTGCAACCCCCCATTCTTATCATCCACCCCCCATTCTTTAGGTTTTTAAGCTCTTATGCAAAATATAAAAGGTTTTTATAAAAACCAGCATGATATCCATTAGGAAACATCATTTTGAACAACTTTGTAGAATAAAGTTTTTCCTAAATCTATTATTTAAATATACATTTTAACCATTTATAGCCTTTATTTCATTTTTTGCCAAAAAGTCTACCTAAACGATAGATTTTGGAAAAACCTTTTTCGGTAAAGTTGTTCAAAATGATGTTTTCTAATGGGTCAAGTGACAGGTTTTTGCAAAAACCTTTTATATTTTTCATGAAATCTTAAAAACCAAAAAGAAAGGGGTGGAGTAATAAGAATGGGGGGTTGCAATAGCCGTTCCCATTTTAAAAAGACTGGGTATAAGCGAGTGACGGAATTAGACAGCCTTATCTAAGGGCCCATTATTGGGTACAATGGCGACTATATGAGAAATTCGAGATTTTGAAATTATTTCATTATTTGTTACTGTGTGGAAATATATCTGAACTGAGGTCTCAACTCGGGATGGAAGGTTCAAGTCTGAAACGCTGACACGTGGCGAAGATTGCTCAACCAGGCTAACCACAACGCACGTGATTCACCTCCGAAGATCCAGCTCGGGACAAGGAGTTAAAACACCTCACTTGACACGTGGGAGGCCTGCACGGTGGGACCCGCTACAAGGCACGTGATCTCCCAACTCGGTTCCTGGCTTTCACCTCGGGACACCTGTCTTATGACTCATACTACAGTCCAAATCCTACTACAGTCCAAAACTGTCCTAACAGTTGTAATTCCTGACACAGCGGTTACAAGAAACCACGATTCTCTGGCCAACCATGGTCACTAAACTATGGTCAGACGGTTATGGGCAAACCATGGTCAGATCTGACCTAACCCAAGCAGTTATCTGACCTCACATGGTCAGTCCGTACAGGTGGGTATAAAAAGAATACGATACAGCCTAATTTGGTAAGCTACAGTACCCTAACTCTCTGAGATTCATCTTCTTCCTTGCCTCATTCTCCACAGTGCAGCTTTCTGACTTAAGCTTCGGAGAGGGCACGGCCAAAACCCACCTTGGCCTACCCTCTGACCCATTTTCCAAGCTTGTGATTGCAGGTCCAGGCGAGGGAACAAGCTCCATCATCAACACGTAGTTCGGGGAGAAAGATTTTACCCCGTACAGTTACTGAAATAGTTTGCAATACGAACTTTATTCACAAGCAAATTGGGAATAGTTTAAAAATAATTTAATTTAAAAGACAATGGCAAAATTAACAGTCCCTATAAGGAAAACATAGAGTAATTAGATCATGAAATCTTGTAGAATATAAGGAGCGAAGTTAGGAGTTATCTCCTAGAGTAATTAGATCATGAAATCTATGAAGTGGGAACTAAAGTTCTAGATTTTTTTTTTTTTTTAAAATTACATTTTTTGGAAATCATTGTCTAATGTAATAACAAAAAAAGGATTTTTGTCTCAATTTATTACAAATGGATTATATATATGCTTAAAAATGACTATTATCTTTTTTTTTTTTTTTTTGGGGGCATTATGTTGGTAAATGATCATCAAATGATAACTTATTCCAAAAATAAAAAATAAAAAATTTGTTTGAAGTCAATGGGGACACGTGCTCCCAAAGACCCACTCTGGTTCCGCCATTGGTAGGATATGAAAATCTCTACAAGGAAAAAACTTAAATGAGAATCTAAGTCCCTTGGACTATGCATGAACTACTGGAAGTTTTTTAAAATTAATTTCATACCAACTGGTCTGAGTAACATCCATGCATTTAACTTGCACATACAACACTACCATGAAAAAAAACAAAAAAATAGGAAAGAGGAAAAGAAAGTTGACACCACTTAACTAATCTACAACTTATTTTTCAATAAATAGCAACAACAATGATATAGAAAACACGAGCTTGGAGAAGAGTGGCTGGAATTTTGTCAAAGTGCACTGCAAGAGACCCTCATTGCCACGTCAGTCATCTTATTTGTCCCCGTGGGATTTGATTGGATGGAGCTGTACCTTCATTAAGCAGTGCCTAACCCATCCGCAATCTGTTCTGCAATTACGTCAAAAGGTCGGAGTAGAATGGAATTAATTGCCCTTATACGTCGACCGTTAGAATCTACCAGTCCCTTTGAACAAAATTGAAAAAAAAAAACGAGAAGAATACGTAAATTGCTGGAAATAAGAATGACTCCTACTTACAATAGAAACAGAGGCAAGATGCAGCTTTTGAAGTCCTACCAATTACCACCATCCCCTGGTTTTTTTATTTCTTCTTCTTCTCCTTTCTTTTTCTTTCTTCTTCTTTTTTCTTGCCAATATGAGCCTTTAACGCCCAAGAAAAAGCTTCTTTGTCTGGGAGTCCCAAGTCCTCGTCTGGAAGTACTCCACCATCCTCTAAGTTGAACACGGTCATAGGCATCATTCGCAAAGGCCTAGCATGTGCAATACTCCAAGCCGCTACACGCACACCCGTGTGATAAATGGAATTCGCTTTACATCCACTTAAATCTCGAGCAGAAACAGAAAAAGAGCTGTGCCTGTCCATGAACACCACTCGATCGCCCAAGCTTCTCATCTCAACCCATTCACGCTCCTCTTCATCCAGCTTATATACCTTGCATTTATCCCGTAATATATGTCTATCGACCAAAAGCAGATCGCCTAATGACTCCACCAAATGCATTTGGCAACCACCAAGTAAGGGATTTGCGATTTGAAAAGAAGCAATCACACCACCATCACGTATCGGATGGGCAATTTCTGACACCTGTCGAAAAGAATCAATCACGATAGCACCCCCGGTATCGGTGACGGCGTAGAATTTCCCCTTGTGATTAATAACGTCTGTGTAATCAGACTGCTGCTCCGCCTGCTCGTGTATGGCAGTCCATTCCTTATCTCCTGATTTTAAGAAATATAATCTTCCGTAATCAGATATAGCCATGACTGCATACCCATCAGCGGTAGCCCTCATCGGATTCGGAAACAATACATGATGTAGGACAGAAATTAAGACTGATCAAAAGCCAAAATAACTTTTTGCATATAACCGTACCTACGGTCAAGCAAACCGTACCTACGGTTGGGAGCAGTTTTTGCATAATCGCATTCTGCATTCAACCGTACCTACGGTTAGGCCAACCGTACCTACGGTCGTCAGCAGATTTCCTATTACGAATTTCCTTGCCAGCCACTCTTTTTCCTTATTCAATTTGGTTTCCTATAAGTCCGTTTGGAGTCCTTATTTGGCCATCTTGCTGCTTAAGTTTAGCGCTTTGATTTTTGCTTTTAATTAGGATTTCTTTATTTTTAGAATTTTTAGTATTTTTCCTTATTTTAGTTATTTCTTTCCTAAAGTTATAGTTCTAGTTGAATTAGGTTTTGTAGCCTATATAAAGGCTACCTCCTTTCATTGTAAGGTGATGTTTTGATTAATAAAGAATTTCTTTGCTGAGATTTATTTCTCTTTACTCGTGGATTCGAGTTGTTTTATCTTTGCTCGTGGATTTGAGTGTGTTACTCTTTTGTTCGTGGATTCGAACGATTTTTTAAGAAGCAGGCGGTGCCCTACTTCTTCATAAGCTTCCGCTACGTCAGTTGGTATCAAAGCAGGCTTAATCCTGTTCAGATGGCGAACGCACGAAACGAAAGCGAAGTCCTTGGCGGCGGTGACCGTGAGGAAGATATGGTTACAGGGGCTGAATTCAGAATTTTCCAGCGTGAGACCCAGCAGGCGCAGCGTGAGACACAACAAGCGTTGCGGGAGGTCCAAGCGGCTCTTGCTAGGCTGACGGTAGGGAATAATCAGCGAGGAGATGGCTTCACAGGTCGTCAACCTTACCGAGAGAGGGCTGAAATTTTTCGTGAACGCCATCCAGAGAATCCACGTAGGCAGCTAGCCTATGAGGATAACCTGAGTGAGGATGAAGAAGATGCTGAAGCCATACTTCGGAATAATCGGAGGGGTTACCAAGGAGAACAGGACCGACAAACCTTTCGTATGAAGATGGACTTGCCCAGTTTTAATGGCCAACTTCAGATCGAGGGGTTTCTTGACTGGTTGGTATTAATCGAGAGGTTTTTCGATTATATGGATATTCCTGAAGATAAAAAGGTGAAATTAGTCGCGTATAGACTATTGGGGGGAGCTTCTGCTTGGTGGGAGCAATTGCAAATTACACGGATGCGACAAGGAAAGGGGATGGTTCGGACGTGGGCTAAGATGAGGCGACTGTTACGATCCAGGTATTTGCCTCCAGATTATGAGCAGATTTTGTTTCAACAATATCAGGATTGTAAGCAGGGAAGTAGAACAGTTGAGGCGTACCTAGAGGAGTTCCACAGGCTGTCGTCCCGTAATAACCTGCTGGAAACAGATGCGCAACAAGTTGCTAGGTTTGTTGGGGGGCTGCGTTGGGCTATACAGGATCGAGTTGCAATGCAAACAGTCTACACCTTAACCGAAGCCGTTGCGTTGGCTATTAAGGCAGAAACTCAATTGGACAGATCGAAGGCGGCGGTCGTAGCAAGAAATTCCTTTGATCCTAATCGTGCTGCAGTAAACAAAGGAAAAGCCCCAATGACTCAGCCACCTTTGTCTAACACCCCTCGCGGGACAAGTAGCAGTGGAGGTCCAACAAAACCAGCCAACACTGTTCCACCAGAAGTGGCACCTCGTAACCCTTATGCTCGTCCGGGGTCTGATAAGTGTTATAGATGCGGACAGCCAGGACACCGTTCCAACCAATGTCCTAAAAGGGGTACTGTTAACTTAGTGGAACCGGAAGAAGATGGCAGATTCGAGACAGAGGAGGACGAGAATGAAGCGGCCTATACTTATGAAGAAGAAGAGGTAACGGGTGGCGACGAAGGGGAGCTGCTGTCACGCTCTCTGGTGGTTCAACGACTTTTGTTAGCACCAAAGCGGGACGAACCATCTCAACGACATAACATATTTCGAACCAGGTGTACTGTGAACAAAAAGGTATGCGATGTTATTATTGATAGTGGCAGTAGTGAGAACATTGTTTCAAAGGCCATGGTGAAAAAGCTAGGACTGAAGGCTAAAAAACACCCATCACCGTATAAGATTGGCTGGATTCGGCGAGGTGCAGAAGCAAAGGTAACTGAAATATGTCGCCTTAATTTTTCTATTGGAAAACATTATGTAGACGAGGTTTCCTGTGATGTCGTCGAGATGGATGCCTGCCATATGATTTTGGGTAGACCGTGGCAATTTGATGTGGATGCTACATATAGGGGGCGCGATAATGTCTATGTTTTCATGAAGGGGGGACAAAAGATCGTTTTGGGGCCCATACAAGAGGAATTCTCTGCAGTAGAGCCGAAAACCAAAGGGAAGTCAGTGTTTCTGGTTGATGGAGGAGAATTTGTGATGAATATCAAGGAAGTGGTTAAGAATATTGTGGTGGAGGCGTCAGGGCTACAAGAAGTTGTTATTCCTATACAACCGCCATTGGATAAATTTAATGAGCTTATTAAATTTTCGAATGTAGATACTGATTTTTCATTGAGCAACAGGGTACAACACATTGATTTTATTGGGAGTGAAGAGTTTAATTTTGTTCTTAATCATAAGTTGGTTGACCTTGTTAGTAAATTGAAGTATGCAGAAAAGAGTCTTCGAGTGGGAAAATTCATGAAGAATAATTTTGGAAAGAGCTTGAAGAAATCGAAGTACTCAAAGTATCTTTTTGTTTGGGATGGAAGACTTCAAGTTCATACAACGAACTCGAGGGCGAGTTCTTTTCAAGCAGGGGAGACTGATGTAGGACAGAAATTAAGACTGATCAAAAGCCAAAATAACTTTTTGCATATAACCGTACCTACGGTCAAGCAAACCGTACCTACGGTTGGGAGCAGTTTTTGCATAATCGCATTCTGCATTCAACCGTACCTACGGTTAGGCCAACCGTACCTACGGTCGTCAGCAGATTTCCTATTACGAATTTCCTTGCCAGCCACTCTTTTTCCTTATTCAATTTGGTTTCCTATAAGTCCGTTTGGAGTCCTTATTTGGCCATCTTGCTGCTTAAGTTTAGCGCTTTGATTTTTGCTTTTAATTAGGATTTCTTTATTTTTAGAATTTTTAGTATTTTTCCTTATTTTAGTTATTTCTTTCCTAAAGTTATAGTTCTAGTTGAATTAGGTTTTGTAGCCTATATAAAGGCTACCTCCTTTCATTGTAAGGTGATGTTTTGATTAATAAAGAATTTCTTTGCTGAGATTTATTTCTCTTTACTCGTGGATTCGAGTTGTTTTATCTTTGCTCGTGGATTTGAGTGTGTTACTCTTTTGTTCGTGGATTCGAACGATTTTTCAAGAAGCAGGCGGTGCCCTACTTCTTCATAAGCTTCCGCTACGTCAATACAGCTAGTTTCTTCATATTGCAGGGAAGAATGCTTTCCTTTTCATAAAATTTACTGATTTCGGAGAACCGAAGCCCCAATAAGTTCAGATTCTTTAGAAATTTTCCATGCCAAATATCTTCGAGTTCTGAGAGTGGAGGTAATAGACGCACCTCGTTTGGTCCTTCCGCTTTAACCTTAACCAAAATGCCCTGATAAGATGAAGAAGAAGAAGAAGCTTCTCCGACGACCATCGATGCGTTTGGGTTTTTTTGAGAAGGTTCAAGACGATAGACTGTGGATTCTGTGACGGTGATGTAACGGCCAGAGATTGGGTGGAAGGGATAGAATGGGAATTTCGGAGGGGATCGAAGCAGCTCCTCTTTGGAAGGGAGTAATTCTGGGAGTTTCAGAGGGGAACGAATTGACTTCTCTTTTTGAAGGAAGTCAAGGATGGAGTATCGCCATGATTTACAGACAGCGCGAAGTCGAAGAACATCGATGCGATCTAAACGTTGAAAGATGAGTACCAGTAGTTCCTTTGGAAGACGATCGAACCATTGGTTTCCACGCTCCATCTCTCTCTTTCTCTCCTGTTTCTCTCTTTCTCTCCTGTTTCTCCTGTTTCTCGCTTCCTCTTCTATTTTGGCTTCAAACACCGTTACTTGGACGAAGTCGTTAAGTACGATGGTGGAGAAGGGAGAAGCAAATGGTGACGTCATTGCTGGCGCAAGCAAGGAAAAATCCATCTAAAGGGTGGGGAGAGTTCGAGGAAAAAATTACCAGACTTCGTGGGCTCGTGGATTTTGCTTGGACGCATTTGGGAACGGTTATTGCAACCCCATTCTTATAAGCCCACCTTTTTTTTTTTTTAGTTTTTAAGATTTTATGAAAAATATAAAAGATTTTTACAAAAATTGGTCACTTTGTCCATTAGAAAATATCATTTTGAATAACTTTACAGAAAAAAGTTTTTTCAAAATCTATAATTTAGGTAGACTTTTTGGCAAAAAATGAAATAAAGGCTATAAATGGCTAAAAAGTATATTTAAACGATAGATTTAGGAAAAATTTTCTTCTCCAAAGTTGTTCAAAATGATGTTTTATAGTGAACATCATGGCCGGTTTTTATAAAAACCTTTTATATTTTGCATAAAACCTTAAAAACTTAAAAGATGTGAGGTGGGGTGATAAGAATGGGAGGTTGCAATAGCCGTTCCCGACGCATTTTTAAGGTTGGGGCCCAAGATCTCAAAAGGGTTTCAAATAGGCCTCTATCGGCACTTCAAATAGGTCTCTACTGGCATTTCAAGACTTTGCTTTTTATCTTCTATTTGTTTTATATTTCAAAATTTTATGAAACATGTATAATATTTTCATAACAACCGATAATGTTATCTACTTGAAAATATCATTTTAAATAACTTTGCAAAATAAAGTTTTTCCAAAATTTATTTTTTATGCAAACTTTTTAACCATTTATAATCTCTATTTCAATAAATGACTAAAAAATTCACTTAAATAACAGATTTTGAAAAAAATTTCTCTTACAAAGTTATTCAAAATAATGTTTTCTAATTAATTGTGTGGCCAGTTTTCAAGAAAACCTTTCATATTTTTCATAAAATCTTAAAATGTAAAATAAGTGAGATATAAAGCAAGTTTTGGGATGTCAATTGAAGCCCCTTTTCAATTATGATCAACTGTTGGCCCAAGAATTTATAAAGGCTTGGTATAAATGAGTGAGGAATCAAGCAACAATATCCGGGCCCATTCTGGGTGTAACAACGGTGCATATTATGAAAAATTCGGGAATTTGGTATAGGAATTGTTTGTACTACAAAATTATTTTATAAAATGTAGGGAGTAATTTAAAACAATCTATGAAATATTTATGAGTAAAAAATTGCAATTTTATTTAACTTAATATGAAGGATGTATTCTTACTTCGTAATTGTTTGGAATAATTCAAAAAATATTGCGTCATGTCTTTTTTATCACACGCTAATAGAAATGCTCCAAAAATGTCTTATGTTTATCTTGATATGTCAATTCCTTTCATTCACCGTCACACACAAGTTCTTCTCGTTTTAGGAAACCTGAGAACCTTCTATAGGGGCTAGCTGCATGTGGGTCATGCCATTCTATGCAACTCAAAAAAGTACGTATAGGAATAAATATGAGGAAAATACTAGGTTTATTGACAAATAAAGTAAAACATGATGGGGTATTATCATATTTTAAAACAATAAGCGCTGGATTTGTGTTATCATTTTCCGTAAGCAACGGTCCTCCAACAATAACAGGAAATTTGTATCACTATATCCAAGATTCAAACCCTTAACTACCTAGCCTCCTATGTCTTTACCACTAGACCATTGCCCTCGGTGGTATAATAGAGTAGATAATGTGGAGCTTATATTTGAATAGTATTGAGAATGGAGAAAAACAAAGTCATCCTCGCCCAAAAAATGTTTTAAAGATTGAAACCAATGTGCTACACGCACATACGCTCCAGCTACATAACAATCTTTTACATTTTTCAAAGTTCAACTATAAAAATCAAGAACTTGAAGCATTTTTGTACAAGAACATTGCAAATGAAATGAGCAATTGGTATACAAGTGGATTAGTCACAGAGTCCATATATGAGAAGAAAAAATATTAGCACAAATACACGATGGGGAACTTCGATCAATTGCTCATGACTGTTAACCATCCGATTTGCAGATATTTCTCTCTCTAATCTCTATCTATTTGATTTTGGAACTGTCAAGTGTCATTCCTTTTTTTTTGCCCCACCCCATTCCTACATAGCATTTATTTTTAGGAAACCCAACAAACTGCACTCTTGGAACTAGCTAGCTGCATGTAAAATTATGCCATTACAACTACAGAATGAATATAATTTAAAATGACCAAAAACACAAGGTTTATTAACAAATACAGTGACATAATAGAGCTCAACACAAGGTCTATTAACAAATACAGTGACATAATAGAGCTCAATTCAACACCTAGTGAGGTCCAACAGACCAAAGGCTTGATGATGGTTACCAAAGGACATGGAGGACGGTTTCCTCACCGGAACAAAAGGGGCAAGAGGGAGAGCTAATGATATTCCTTCGAAATAGAATACTCCTAGAAGCCAATCTATCACAGGCATTAAGCCTTAATTCCCACTAACATATGGTTTGCTTATCTAATTGGTGGCCTCAATTGATCATGAAATTGTTTAGACTATAAAATGAGCAACATTTTTCCAGTGGAGAACTTAAGAGTGGCACTTATCGGAAGAAAAAAAAATAAAAAATAGGATGGCTCCCACTTACAATCAGGATCAGGATAAGCATGAATTTAGCCCCAAGACAAGATGCAGCTGTTGTCCTGTTGAGGTCTACCGCCATTCTCTGCGTTTTTCCTTTCCTTGTCTTTGTTTTTTTCTCTTTTTACTTTCTTCTATCTTCTTTTTTTTCTTCTTGCCCATAACAGGGACTAACGCCCAAGATAAAACTTCTTGAAGCGGAGGGACCAAATCCATGTTTTGGTAATTACCATCCTCTAAGTTGAACACACTGGCATATGCACAACGAGAGAAACCCAAGTAGCAAATGCAGTTCCCTTTACATCCAGCGAAATCTCGAGAAGAAACAGAGAAGGAGCGGTTCCTGTCCACCAGCAACGCTCGACCACCCAAGCTTCTCATCCTAACCCATCTACGCTCCTCTTCATCCAGCTTATATACTTCAAAATCATCCCATAATGTATGTCTATCAACCAACAGCAGATTGCCGAGAGACTCGACTAATTGCATTCGGTGATCACTATCACCACCATCACCGGCATCAAGTATCGAATATGCAATTTCTGACACTTGTGAAAATGAATCAATCACAATAGCACTCCCATTGCTGGTGATAGCGTAGAATTTCCCCTTATAACTAATAAGGTCCTTGTAGTCAGAATTCTGCTCGTCTATAGCAGTCCATTCCTCATCTCCTGATTTTAAGAAATATAATCTTCTGGGATCAAATATCGCCATGACTACATAACCATCAGTGGTAGCCCTCGGAGGATTCCAAGACAATACTGCTAGTTTGTTTGGAGTAATCTGGGAGAAAAAGAATCTTTCAACTTCATAAATTTTGCAGATTTCGGAGAACCGAAGCTCCAATAAGTTGAGGCTCTTCAGAAACTTTCTATACCAATGATTTCGGAGTTTTGAGAATGGAGGTAATAGACGCACCACGTTTGGTCCTTTCGCTTTAACCTCAACCAAAATGCCCTTAGAAGATGAAGAAGAACCTTCTCCGACGACTATCGAAGCGTTTGGGTTTTCTAGATCTTGAGAGGGTTCAAGACGATAGACTGTGGATTCTGTGACGGTGATGTAACGGCGAGAGCTTGGGCCGTAGGGAGTGAATAATCGCATTTTCGGAGGGGATCGAAGCGGCTCCGCTTTCTTCAGATTGGGAGGGACGAGGACTGGGAGTTTCAGAGGAGAACGAAGCAGGTCCTCATTCTTAAGGAAGTCAAGGGTGAAGGATCGCCATGATTTACAGACGGCGCGAAGTCGAAGAACATCGATGCGATCTAAACATTGAAAGATGAGTACCAGTAGTTCCTTTGGAAGAAGATCGAACCATTGGTTTCCACGCTCCATCTCTCTCTTTCCCTCCTGTCTCTCCTGTTTCTCTCTTCCTCTTCTTTTTTGGCTTCAAACACCGTTACTTGGACGAAGTCGTCAAGTACGATGATGGAGAAAGGAGATGCAAATGATGACGTCATTGCTGGCGCAAGCAAGGAAAAATCCATCTGAAGGGTGTGGAGAGCTCGAGGAAAAAATTACCGGGCTTCCTGGGCTCGTGGATTTTTGCTTGGACGCATTGTTAAGGTTGGGGCCCAAAAGATATCAAAAGGGTTTCAAATAGGCCTCTACCGGCACTTTAAATAGGCCTCTGTTGGCACTTCAAGACTTTGCATTTTATTTCTTATTTGTTTTATATTTCAAAATTTTATGAAATATATGTAATGTTTTCATAACAACCGATAATGTTATCTACTTGAAAATATCATTTTAAATAATTTTTTAAAATAAAGTTTTTTTAAAATTTGTTTTTTATGTAAACTTTTTAACCATTTATAATCTCTATTTCAATAAATGGCTAAAAAGTTCACTTAAATAACAGATTTTGAAAAAAATTTCTCTTACAAAGTTATTCAAAATAATGTTTTCAAGTGAATTGTGTGGTCAATTTTTAAGAAAACCTTTAATATTTTTCATAAAATTTTAAAATGTAAAATAAGTGAGATATAAAGTAAGTTTTGGGGTGTCAATTGAAACCTCTTTTAAATTATGATCAACTGTTGGCCCAAGAATTTATAAAGGCTTGGTATAAATGAGTGAGGAATCAAGCAACAATATCCAGGCCCATTCTGGGTATAGCAACGGTGCATATTATGAAAAATTCGGGAATTTGGTATAGGAATTGTTCGTACTACAAAATTATTTTATAAAATGTAGGGAGTAATTTAAAACAATCTATGAAATATTTATGAGTATAAAATTGCAATTTTATTTAACTTAATATGAAGGATGTATTCTTGCTTCGTAATTGTTTGGAATAATTCAAAAAATATTGCGTCATGTCTTTTTGATCACACGCTAATAGAAATGCTCCAAAAATGTCTTATGTTTATCTTGATATGTCAATTCCTTTCATTCACCGTCACACACAAGTTCTTCTCGTTTTAGAAAACCTGAGAACCTTCTATAGGGGCTAGCTGCATGTGAGTCATGCCATTCTATGCAACTCGAAAAAGTACGTATATGAATAAATATAAGGAAAATACTAGGTTTATTGACAAATAAAGTAAAACATGATGGGGTATTATCATATTTTAAAACAATAACCGCTGGATTTGTGTTATCATTTTCCGTAAGCAACGGTCCTCCAACAATAACAGGAAATTTGGAGTGGTAAAAAAAACAAAATTACAAACCACCTTCAATTCTCTATCAATCTTATCCATGGCCGTATTGACGAAGACTCAGATACCAGAGACAGGTTTTCACAGAGTGGGCGGGAAAGAGAAGAGAGGAAGGGCCACCACTCCCACCTTTCACCTTCTACCTTCTCCCGCATAATTTTATATTATATTTCAAATAATATTTCTTCTTCTTCTTCTTCTTCTTCTTCTTACCTTAAACGAACACAATGGCGGATATGTGGGAATCGTGCCAGAAGAGTTTGATATTCAACCCTGTGGTGACGATGGGCACGCAGATTTCTTGCATTCTTGTCATGTCCCAATTTTTCTACCTCGCATTGAAGCCCCTCGGCCAACCCGGACCCATTGCTCAGATTCTCGTAAGTATGTCATCTAACAACTTGATTAATTACATAAACATAATTTCCTTACATCCGTACCCATGCATGCCTATGCAAAGCCAAACAGATGTTCTATACATAATTTCATTAGTTTGTTAGATGTGTTTGGCATTTGATGACGATGATGATTATGACGATCGTAATAATAATAAATTCGTTGTTATGGTTACTATTGATAATTTTTTCTTTGGAGGATGTTTGGAAGACGGTTCACATTTCACACTAGATTGCCCCAAATTAGACTTGGCCCCAAAAAGGATCTTAATTCCCACTTATAAAAAGCGCATATCACAAGGAAAATTTATTCCATGTTTTAGGCGTATTTGCCTTATAAGACACAATACCCCATCGGCCCATCGTGTGATTTGCATATGTTGGCATGATTGTGACTTGCTTGGCGTATATCCCAAATGCACAAAGAAATTTTTTTTTTTTTTTTTGGGGGGTTTTTTTGGCATTTCATTGAAGCTTGTCTTTGATATTGATTCCAGATATATATGTCACAACCTAAACATCAATTCCTTGATGATAACAGGCGGGGGTGGTGCTAGGTCCCTCAGGGTTGTCACGTATCGGGGTTTTAAAAGATTTCTTCTTTCAAAATTCTGCCACAAATTACTACCAAACCATGGCGGTCATGGCGCGTGTAGTTTTCATGTTCCTGATCGGCCTGGAGCTGGACATTCCTTACATCATGAGACACTTACGTCTAGCAGGCACCATCGCATGTGGTGGTGGCGTGATGTGTAGCATCTTCGCCGCCGCTATCTCCCCATTTATATACAGACAGTTTGATAGCCAAGGTAGCATGTTCTCATTCGTCTTGGTCCTCATGATGATGATAGCCAACACCGCCTCTCCCGTCGTAGTCCGTATCATCACTGACCTCAAGCTCGCAACTTCAAACGTTGGTCGGTTAGCCATATCTTCTGCGTTGGTCAACGACATGGCTTGTTTGTTATTGCTGTCTATATTGAGATTTTTCCAGCCTGGAAATGAGACACTTTGGAGAAAGCTTTTGGAAGTGATTGGAGTCATCATTTTTGTTGTGGTAATTGTCATTGTAAACAACCGTTTAGCGTTCTGGTTAAACCGAAGGAACCGAAACCGGAAATACCTGAAAAACGCTGAAGTCTACTGCATATTGGCCCTTTTGTTTGGTACGTCGATGGCTATTGAAGCGTATGGCCAAAACAGCATGATCCCTTGCTTTGTCCTCGGCGTGATGTTGCCTAGGGAAGGCAAAACGATTCGGACGTTGCTGCACAAACTCGGTTTTTTTGTTCATAACTTTGTATTGCCGATTTACTTTGGATACACGGGGTTTCAAATGGATTTAACGCAGTTGGGGAGTATTCGCAGCATCAGTGTTGTTGTGGTTATGGTTGTTTTGAGCATTGGCGGCAAGATTAGTGGCACCCTTGCTGCTTGCCATTATCTAAAGCTTCCACTGAGTGAGGGGGTTGTCCTGGCTTTCCTACTCAACTTGAAGGGCTTTGTTGATCTCCTCGTCATAAGCATCGCCAGTGAGACTCATGTAAGCCTTCCGTGTTTCAATACTTTATCAGGACCACTGTTTAGAAAGAAAAAAAAGAATACAAGAAAAAACACTCTATCAGAACGATTTTATACTTTATATTATATCATATTATACATAAATATATATATATATATATACACACACAAAATCTCGATCTTCTATAAGATACGTGACATGCACAAGTTTATGGGTGGTTAATTTGTGCGGGAGTTTGATTCTAATGATTTGAGATACTTTTTATATATTTACCATAAAAAAATTTTCTTAATTTTTTTATTATTGAGTATATTGGTGTTTCGACTACTACAGTATTAAATAAAAAAATAAAGTATTGAGATTTTAAGTGAAATGCAACAACTTTTATTTCATATAAATGCACATGTACGATGATCCTCGTGAATTTTCGTAAACTGGACATGCTTTTGGCTAATTTTGCAGAAATGGGGTCCCGAAGTTTACACAGTGTTGCTGACAACAATAGTGATTAACACACTAATAGTGGGGCCAATTGCAGCTTTCATCGTCAACAAAGAAAGAAAAAGCTTCGGCTACAGGCACATGGCGCTTGAATCCCAAGACCCAGAAAGTGAACTCCGGATGCTGGCCTGCGTGCACGGCGTTCGCAACTTATCCATCATGGTTGAGCTCATCGGAGCATTGAGTGGGTCACGGGACGCACCGATCGTCCCTTACTTGATGCACCTCGTCGAGTTCCCAGATAAACCCAGGACGGACTTGACGTACCACCAACAAGAAAACGCAAACGAAGATTTTAGCGACGCAGAAGAGTATGGCGTGAATGATGAAGTGGAAATCAATGATGCCGTCGACGCCTTCAGTTCCGAGACCGGAATTTTGATCCGTCAGGTGAACATGCAAGGACGAAGCTACATGGGTGTGAGGAGGCAGTTGCTTCCCTTGATTTTTATTTTTTATTTTTTCCCTATTTTATATCTTATACTTTTTTGAAACTTCCAGATTTGTGATCTTGAATTTTTTCAATCCTTCTCATCCATTTTTTTTTTTTTTCTCTCTCTATATAAAACCCCCAATTCACCCCGATTTTTCATCACCTAAAATTTTTGTATTAAAATTTATTTGATTTTTGAATTAGAATAAAGTACTAGCAACCAACCAAAATTCACCAACGTTGAATTAAATTCTTGGCTTTCTCCCTCCAGATGAAAGCTGTGGCAGCCTTTGAGACCATGTTTGAGGATGTGTGCAATACAGCGGAGGAAATACGTGCATCGATCATACTCATCCCTTTTCACAAGCATCAGCGGATTGATGGGAAAATGGAGAATGGAAAGGAAGGTATAAGGACGACTAATCACAGGGTACTCCGTCATGCACCGTGCTCGGTGGCGCTTCTGGTTGACCGAGGGCTTGGTGGTACACCGCAAGCGTCGAGCTTGGATTCGAGCTTGGATACAGACCAACATGTTGCCACTCTGTTTTTTGGTGGACCGGATGATCGGGAAGCGTTGGCATTTGGTAGACGCATTGGTGTGCATTCTCGTATAAATTTGACAGTGATTAGGTTCCTACATGAATCGTCGAGGGATGCTGGGATTGATGTTGCATCGCACCAGGACGATCACGTTTTGATGCGCTTTTCAAGTCATGGGACCGAAAATGAGGTCGATAATGCCTTCCTGTCAGACTTTTATAGCAGGTACTCGTAATAAACAGGAAGTAAACTCTTTTTTCTTTTTCCATTTTTTTTTCATTTTTAAAACCCTTTTTAAAAATGTCAAATGCCCCCACTTTTTGCTAATTTCTACCATGTGACAGTGACATAGGTATTAGAGGAAAAAAGAAAAACACAAAAATAAATTAAATGAGCTTTCTCAGCTTGATATGTCAACTGTGATATTGTTGGGACAAAATGTTGATGTACATAGAGTATTCTTTTATTTTTTTCAAAGGGTTTGATAGGCTTCTTGTAGAACTTATTTGGTTATTCCCCCCATTAAAATTCGTCATTCTCCAATTTTTAATTAGGTATGTGACGACGGGTCAAGTGGGGTATGTAGAGAAACTTGTGAATGACGGGGCGGAGACAGCAACGGCTCTAAGAGAAATGGGGGACATGTACTCGTTGTTCATAGTAGGGAAGGGCGGGCGAGGGCATTCACCTGTAACAACTGGAATGAGTGACTGGGAAGAGTGTCCTGAGCTTGGAACAGTGGGAGATCTCTTGGCTTCTCCAGAGTTCGATATTAGGGGGTCAGTTTTGGTCATTCAACGACACAGACATTCCAAGAACGATCTCATGGACGAGGAGTGAATTAATGGAAATGCATGTAGTTGCCATAGACATGCATCAATCAATTCCATACTGTGATCAGGTTTCCTTGGCTTACTGCAACTACATTACTGCCGTTTCACAATTTGGCATGCAGCAAAAAAAAGGAAGAAGAAATTGGAAAAAGAAGGAAGGTCATATAGAAACTGCATTAGTTGGCAGGATTTAGCCTACTTCATGTAGTGTAAAACTTGTAGGACATCCCATTTTTTTTTTAAAAAAAAAATTTAAAACTTCTAGCTAGGACAATATTCGAAAAATCTCTGTCGTTCCAATCATATTTACTGCCTGAACTGAAGATTTACCTTTCGCATATTAAGAGATAGATGGAATAGTCTGTACAAATATGGTCTTTGGGTGAGGGGTTGGTCGAGCTAAATGCTGATTTGAGGATTGGATGGAGCACTCCAGTGCATGTAGGGGTTTTTCATACCATCACTAATTTGTACAAGATATTTTTTATTTTCCAATTTTCCTTTCTTCGTTTGCTTGTTTTCTGGGTTATTGCCTTGTTTTTTTTATTATTATTGATCGACTAGAAAGGCCTCCTTTAATTCAAATTTGACGGTTCAAGATTTGCATCATACTATATCCTATTGGAACCAACATCTTAGCCTTGAAAACAAATATCAAAATTCACAATCCAGGTTGATTGCCTTTCATGTTTGATGGTTGATGGTTCCAATCCCTCTGCATGTGAAATAACTAAGCCGAAATTTTTTAATATGATATGATGCACAATGTATAATTACCAATCCTGCTTCTTCTTCTTCTTCATTTTTCTTTTTTTTTAATATATATAATATATATATATTTTTTAATTCTTTATCTTCATATGTAAGAAATTAAAGGATTTCAGCATGAATATCTAATAATTTCTACCTTGGTGCATTTGAATTTTCTACTAACGTTTTTCTTGTCATTCCATGTAACTCTCACAAAACTTCTCATCTCTTTAAACAATCTTCTTTCAGCTATTGTGTGTATAGTATTCTTAAAAGATGAATGATTTTGAATGATTTTGGCCATTTGATCAAATATATATTGTTAGTCTTGTCATTGATTAAACAATTTAATTAAAATCAAATCAATCAAATAGCTAAAGGGAGATGTTATAAATAGTTCCTAATTATAGCACTTAGTTATATCGCTTGATGCGTTATAAGTTGATTGGCAAAAATACCCTCCAAATCGTTCAGTATTGTCACAAGAGATCCATCACCACATCGTGTGCCATCATATGGTGTTACATATAATATTGCTCATAGCTAAAATTAACAGCTGAGTTCATTTTCAAAAGATATAATGCATTTATTAAGATGCACTTCTGATAGGTCCCAATAAATTTTTTCTGTTGATAAGTTTCAATCATATTGAGAGCATGATAAAGGATGCAAAGACGCTTTCCCCCGCCCCCTAAAAATAAAAATAATAAAATAAATAAGGCCATCTCCAATGGGAGAGCTATAGTGTGAGTTAAAGTTATAAATAGATTTTAGCTCTGAAGAACCTTTGCCAATGGGAGAGCTAAATAGTGAGCTAAAATAGCTCAAAGCTAAACTGAAAGCTAAATTTGGCTCTCAATTTAGTTCTGAATTATTTAGTTATGTAGGGAAGGGTAGTTGGAAAGAGGGAAAACTAGGTGAGTTAAAAAATAGCTTTTGTTGCATTGGAGTATCCACTTTACTACAGAGAGCTATTTTTATTGTAAAGGGCTATTTTTATACTTTTTAAGTTAAAAATAGTTTTTAGCTCACTAAAATAACTCTATTGGATTGGAGGTACTCTAAATAGGGACTTCCAGTACACAAAGGTCCCAACCCAACAATTAGATGGGCTTTGGCATGTGATATAATCCCATAGGGGCCGACAGGGCGAGGCTTCCTAAAACCCAAATGACCGGGCAGGCCTAGTCCGACTTTGTCAAAGTATGCTTAATTAATCAAAATTTTAATGATTTTTTATACAAAATTTGATTTAACAACATATATGGTATAGTATTACTTTTGATAGTATCCTACTTTTATATATTCAATTAGGGCCTATTTGGGAATTTCAAAAACTATATCAGATTAGGTCTAGTCCATAACTGTTATTTGGTTTTTAAATAAAACAACTCACAGTTGGTTTTAAAAAAACTGTATTTATGTCTTATTTTCAAAACAAAGTTGAATTGTTTAACAGGAAAAGAAACTTACCAAATAGTATAAAATCAAAATTGATCATATTTATCTTCAGCTGGCCAAGTTTTCAGGTTTTCCAAACAACCCCTTAGCTTAGTCATTATACTTGGTGCCTAAAAGGGAGAAGGGGGGTTATTTTTGCTAGAATACACCCTTCGCTGGCAGGACACTACAATAGGCTTAACGTGACGAGCTTGGTCATCCAATTAGTAGGTTTTGAACCATGTGTCTTTGGGACTTATTTTTCTGGGTCTGAGGTCACGCTTTCATTAGCTATAAATGGGCAATAAAAAACGAAATACAGGGAACAAAGAGCGTATAAAGTAGGGCTGCAACTTGGGTGGGTTGAGCCCGCCCAACCCGAACCCAACCCGGTCAATAAACGGGTTGGACAAAAAGTTTTCAGACATTGGGTTGGGCTTGGGTTAAAAAATATCAACCCAATTTAAATCGGGTTGGGCTTGGGAAGGGGGTTGGTTAACCCAAACCCAACCCGAACCCGACCGATATAATATAATTTTTAAAAAATATTTTTATATGCATTAAATATGACATCATATGGTTTTTAATTATTGGTTATTCAGTGTGGACATAGGGGGCTTGTATGAGAAATTATTGAAGGAAGATGTGTAATCGACTGGAGAAAGATGTGCAACCAGATTACCTTCTATTGTTTTTTTGGAGGGGATTAAAAGGGGAGATTTAAATTGTTAGCCATAACCTAGCGTTTAATAACTATAAAATCTCATCTCTTAGCAAAAAAAAGAAAAAAAAATCTGTAAAATCTACTAGAATCATAGGATTATAATCTATGTTTGACCTAAAAGGCTCTTTAAATAAGTATCCATTAATGTCAATTTTTCTTATTTTTCTGACTTAATCTTATCATTTTGGCATCAAAGCACTCTGCCGCCACTTCTCTCTTCTTTCCCTAGTTTCCATTGGCTACTAATGAGTAACACCGTTGATTTTATTGAAGCAGATTAATCAATTGAGTTTAGATGATTAAGATTTGTAAGCATATGTAACAATGCATTTTTATTTTATTGAAGTAGGTTTACTAAAGATGAAAAATAAAAAATGAAATTAATAAGCTAACCTGCACAACCTGCTCAACCCGACTTCAACCCGCTCAACCCACGTAACCCGTGCCCAACCCGTGCTCGCCCAACCCGAGCATGGGTTGAGCCTGGGCTAGGAATGTTCAACCCGAAGTATGGGTTGGGTTGGGCTTGGGCGTAAGGATTTACACTTAGGGTTGAGCTTGGGTTGACCTCTCAACCCGCCCAATCCGCCCAAGTTGCAGCCCTAGTATAAAGATACAAAACACATTGAAAGTGTAATTAAAAAGGGCCCTTTCAGTGAAACAGTAAAAATATAAATACATTGAAGCGTGTTTGAGAAAGGCGCTTTCAGTAAAATTAAAAACATCTGTTTTGTAAACAGATGTTTTTAATTTTACTGAAAGCGCCTTTCAAACACGCCTTTAATGAAATAAAAAACGCTTTTCTCTAACAGCTCTTTTGAAAGCGCGACACTGTCGGTTAAACAGAAAGCGCTCTTAAAAGCGCGGTTTCAAACACGTTTCCGTATTAAGAACTGACGTGGTCCAAATCCAGGCCAGGCCAGGCCAGCCCAGCCCACCAGGTGCCCAGCCCTAGAAACTTCCAGCGAGGGAACATTTGCTTTTTGTTTTCCGCTGCTTACTAATACTCAGCACCGATCCGCCTACACAATTTGTTTCTCTGCGTTTTCGAGGGTTTCTCTTCCTTTTTCTCTGGTACTTCTCTCTCTTTCTCAAACTTTCTGGTACTGCTAGGGTTTTACAGCACTCGCTTTTGATGCAATCGGTTTCGCTATTTACTTTTCCGCCCAAATTATTTTATGCTGTATTTACTCATTTTTTTATGCTGTATTTACTCGTTGTAGATTAGTCCCTTAAATCTTCGTATTTGAACTGTTTCAGTTAATCAACAACCAGTTTCCAGCTACATTTCTGCAAACATGGCGGTATGTTGTTTCTTAACAATCCTTCCATGTTTCCGTTTTTTTCTTTTATTTATTATTATTATTTTTTAAATATAAATTTTCATGGCTTTCATAGGTTGAGAAACTGCTAAAAGATGAAGCTACTGAAGAGAAAGGAGAACGCGCGAAAATGGTATAGTTTCATTTACCTATGCTATGAATTTTCGTGAATTTAGATCTAGTTATCTGAACACCTAGAAGTGAATAATGACACTTGACTATGTAATTTCTCATATTTGAGCCATATATTTCGACGGAAATTTTCCGTGTGCGTCGTGTTATTTATTCTTCATATTGACGTAAGTACGAAAGTCTGGATGTTGAAAGATTTATTTTTTGTTTGTTTAATGCTCATTTAGTTTTAATTTTTTGATTCAGGCGCTGTTTGTTGGTGCTATGGCAATTGCTGACTTGGTTAAGACCACTTTAGGGCCTAAAGGAATGGTAACACTGCGTTTTTTTTCTTTTTTTCCTTTTTTTTTTCTGCTACCAAATTATAGGCATTCGCGGCTTAAATCTTGCTATGAACATGCTTGGTAATGGAATTTCGATGCAGGATAAGATTTTACAATCAACAGGCAGAGGACGCAGTGTCACTGTTACAAATGATGGTGCAACCATTCTTAAATCCCTCCATATTGACAACCCCGCTGCAAAAGTGCTTGTTGGTATCCTATGTTCGAGGGGCCACCATATTTAAGCATGGACTTTAATGCTTTTGTCTTTAGTATTTTAGATCATATTGTCAGATTTACATTTACTCAGCTAGTATTATATATGCGTGGCTCATATAAAAAAGTTAATCCCGAATTAGTTTCATTTTCACCAAGCTTGCGAAGGCGATGGACTATTTTCATTCTAAGTTGTTAGCATAATTAATGGAATGGTCTTATTACCTATTATTAATTGGTGAAAGCTGAAAAACGTAGTATCTGGTGATTTGCTTCTTCTTAACTTAATTGAGTCAGACATTTCAAAAGTTCAAGATGATGAAGTTGGAGATGGGACAACATCGGTTGTTGTATTGGCTGGAGAACTTCTTAGGGAGGCAGAGAAGTTGGTAGCTTCAAAGATCCACCCAATGACGATAATTTCAGGTTTGTTACAGGTTTCTACTTGAACCTTCATTGTCCAGATATATTTTCAACTGCTGATGGAGTGTCTGATCTAGTTTAAATAAGTTCATTGTCAAAATTAATGGGTGGATCCTTAGGGAAGATCACATAATTTTTTATTTCTCAGATATTGTTGTCAGGATTTACATAATCTGGAAGCTATATGCTTTCGGCATCAGTTGCATTGTACATGCACCAACCTTTATTAAATAAATCCCAAACCTGTTGAGATAGGGAGCAGGTGAGCAACCTAGTATGTGTCTGTTGCTATCCCTCAGATCCTGAAGTATAATTTCTGTATGAGATATTTGAAAAATGTAAAGAAATTGTGTCTAACTTATGATAAAAAGCTTATATTGTTGCAAACATGTCTGTTTTTTCATTTCAAAAATAAAAATTTTGATAGTTTTGTCTGTCTAAGCCACTGAAACATGACCAATTTTTCTTTTAGTTAAAATGCACTAACACTTGTCCAACATGTTTAGATCTTGTTTTTCGCATTTTGTACAGCTATTGTTTTATCCTCATGAATCCATTTATTTTTTTATACCAGATCTCTGCTGGAACCTTTGATTGTTTAATTAGCATGTCTTGTTTGAATTTACTAGGTTATAGGATGGCAGCTGAATGTGCACGAAATGCTTTGTTAAAGAAGGTCATGGATAATAAAGAGGATGCAGGTAATATTTGTTATGCTCACTTAATTATTAGAATGAGTGCATAGACCTGTCATTGGTATGGGATTTTACATGTATTTTGCAATCTGTTAATCAGCCTTGTTGTTCACATGACATGGGTATTGCTATGGGTAATGTGACAGACACCAGATTTTGGACACATACCTGCTTGACAAGCATGTCTAATAAAGGAAGAGATTAATGCACACCTTATTTGCTAAAATTTCCTAGGATAGATTTTGAATTTGTTCCAATGGAACATGGATGTTTGAATTAATTGAAGTATCTAAAGTGGCCACACTGTGTCACATTGATACTGCATTAATAGTGCATTTTACCCTCGGATATAAAAGAAGAAAAATGGACACGTCAACAATCTAGCCTTGTCCTCATGCCTTAGAATTCAGGGGTTAGACAATTGTGACTTTGAGAACCACTCATAGCATCCATAATCAAGTCTATTTAGGTTTACATTGTGTTTCTATGTCTTTTTTCGTCTAGCGAAGGAAACTAAAGTAACTTCCCATTGTACTGTTTCTTACTATGGATTCTGTTTTTGTGCAAGTATATTTGGGGTATTATAGTTAGAAGTTCAAAAAATTCTTTTTGAGGATTTTTCAGTGTTTAATCTGTTAAAGTTTATTAGCTGCGTAAGCTTTGGACTGTGTTATAAATTGGGAAACTACTTTTCAAGTTTTCAGTACTGATGATTTACATTATCCCTGTTGAATCTTCCGCTTGTTATCCACAAATCTTCCCCTTGTTACATAATATGTGCACAGTGAAAATATTTTTTTAATAATATATATATATTTTGGGGGAGGGGTCTCATATTATTGCCTTTTAAGTATTCTACTTGGTGAGATTATTGGTCATTGGTAGGCTGCTAGTACAACTCGGAATCAGTGATACAATTTTGTGTCACTTGATGCACTGCGTCACACAAAAATAGTGTGAAACAATCTGAAATATTGTGAGAGATTCAGAAATACTAAAAACACCTATTGGAATGATGAAATGGGTGATATGAATAGTTTGTGACACATGATTACTTTTACTTCATCAAAAAAGAAAAAAAAAATGACACATGATGACGAAAGGGTTTACTGTATATACAAAAGTGGTAGCTTTCACACTGCGGCATATATATTTAGATAGAAAAAGTTTGATACTATCATAGAACTTGACATCATCACTCTCACTATTCATGTTTGTGAAGGTACACTACTATTGTATGGTTTTGCCTTTGTTATTATCTTTCTTTTCCTAGGGCTTCTGTTTTCTTTTGTTATTTTTTTGCTTTCCTTTTTTTTTTTTTGGGGGGGGGGGGGGGGGGTGTTTAATAATCATCACAAAATTTTTATTTGAAGAATTATTTATTTTTTATAACGAGGAAGCCCTTTAGGCAAACCCCGGGCCCATATAAGACCTCACAACCCATATGTGAAATCAAATTGTAGAAATTTAGAACTTTTGTTTCTAAACTCATGGCCTCATGGAACTTCAGTTAATTTAAGATTCAATTGTCAGATGTGAAATCAAATTGCAGGATCTCTATTTAAGAAAATGGATTAAAATTATAAAATTAGTTTCTTACTGTAAATTGTAGGATTTACCAAATATAAACAGTGTTGGCATATTTAAATACATAATTGTGCTTTGTGGAGTGTTTCTTTTTGATGCTGTGGTTGTTCCTTGAAGTTTTGTTGTTATATACTTATGCATTCTCTCTTTTTGATTATGTAGAGAAGTTCAAGTCAGACTTGATGAAAATTGCGATGACAACTTTGAGTTCAAAAATTCTCTCCCAGGACAAGGACCACTTTGCAAAACTTGCTGTGGATGCTGTTTTGAGGCTTAAGGTTAGATTATAAGCAAACAATGCCATGGTTTAGCTTTCGCCTTTTGGGATGTTGAGTTAGTTGGAATTAGTTGAGCAAAGTAAGAGACTATGTTTTTATAACCATTATCTGTACTAATTACTATGTTTCCTTCTCCTCCTCTCCCCCCCCCCCCTCCCCCTCCCCCCCAATCCTTATCTTTTCTCCCTCAAATGGTCAATTCTCATCCGCACTGTTGATATAATTATTTTCCATGAATATTGAGTGGGGTATAGATGATGTGTTATTTGTTGGTATGCCGGGCCTTATAATTTTTTCTTATCTTCATTAGATCCTTTAATTCTTTTCTTCTCTTAACCTTTTCTTGTTCATTGATTCAATTTATAACTGTGTATTGACTCTAAACTAGTGATTATCTCCTCGTTATGACAGGGCAGCACAAATCTAGAATCCATCCAAATTATTAAGAAGCCTGGAGGGTCGTTGACAGATTCATTTCTTGATGAGGGGTAGGGATGCCAACTTCTATTTTCTTTGAGATCCTACTATGGACTGCTTGCACATTACATTTCTCATGATGTAAGAGATATTGGAACTATAATTCATGTTAATCAGAGCCCCTTCGTCCTTATTTGGATCGATCAGATTTCTCTTCTTTATTTTTATTTTTATTTATTTTAGTGGGTGGGGGTGGGGGACTGTCACTGCAATAATTTTTTTCCTAGTTTAAGAAGTATAACCTTGTTGCTGAATTTTCCAATTTGCACTTCTAAAACTTGCCAGATCTTCCCAGTACTTTACCAACTTCACTCAGTTATAAACTTGGCCTGAAATCTAATGTTTAAATGTACTCATCCAACTTGGTAACGCTAAATGTTAATTTGGAAACTTGACTGACTAGCAGAGTTGACTGAAAATTTTATTATTTTTTATCTCATGACTCACATGTTCGTACTTTGGGACTATTTAACATTTGTTTATTATTAATGCTATGGCTGTGACAGAAAAATATCTCTTACTGAGTGAGTAGATCCAACTTGACTTTTATCTTGAAAGGCGTTTCTTCTTTCTTTCTTTTTCAGTCTTTATTTTTCACAACTAATAAATTTCCATGGAATTTATGTTGGACACTGAGATGTATGTTGATGGATTTTTGTAGAGCCTTGGGTGATTTAACCCATCAGTTTCCTAAAAACTTTGTTCAACCATTATCTTAGGAAACCTTGAATTGAAAGTTGAGTGCTGAGGTACTGTCTTTGCCGATCTGTTTAAAGTTGGCCTCTACCTTTCTGTGTTCCCTTAAATTTAAATGCCTGTGCAATATTGTCTTTCCGTACTCATTTATGGGGTTTCCTATTTAAGGTTATAGAATTCATTGCTGAATTAGGTGTCTTGTCTGGTGATTGAAAGTAGGTTGCAATTCTCATCCCCCCCACCCCGCCTTTTTTTTTTTTTTTTTTTCCGTGTAGTGTTTTACTGCTTATAAATGTTGTTTTTGAATGGGTATGATATACCAGATGATTTTATAGATGAGTCTTTGTATGACATAAATTTCTCCCTCAATGTAAAAAGTGTGTCCCTGCTAGAAATGAGAATAAACTTCACACTGGATGGATAAGCAGTTTGCTTGTAGTTTCTTTGTATTAGAAGTTCGTATTTTGATTTCTAAACGGCTCCCGTCCCCTTTCAGCGCATAGGAATGTGTGTGTATTTTGTGTACCCAAGGTTTTATATCTTTCTCTCTCTGAAAATTTGGGATTTTGATTGATTTGAGAAATTTTGAAGTTTTTGACACTTGACCTTACTATATGGTAATATGATCTCCTTGTGCCACGTTAAATATTGACAGCCAGTAGAATTATTAATGTAAACAATAACTCTGCTTAGTTGTTATTTTTACCCTTTGTTGGCTACATGCTCAGCTACTTGCCTTTTTTCATTTTTTCTTTTTTTGTTGTATCCAGATTCATCCTTGACAAGAAAATAGGCATTGGCCAACCAAAACGCATAGAAAATGCAAAGATTTTGGTGGCAAATACTGCCATGGACACTGATAAGGTGAAGATCTATGGGGCACGTGTTCGTGTTGATTCAATGTCTAGGGTTGCTCAGATTGAAGGGGCGGAGAAGGAAAAAATGAAGGAGAAGGTCCAGAAGATCATAGCTCATGGCATCAACTGCTTTGTGAATAGACAGTTGATTTACAATTTCCCAGAGGAACTCTTTGCAGATGCTGGAATACTTGCAATTGAGCATGCTGATTTTGATGGAATTGAGCGCCTTGCTTTGGTAACTGGAGGCGAAATTGCATCAACCTTCGACAATCCGGAGTCGGTTAAACTTGGCCATTGCAAGCTTATTGAAGAAATAATGATAGGCGAGGACAAGCTGATCCACTTTTCTGGGGTTGCATTGGGTGAGGCTTGTACTATTGTTTTAAGAGGTGCAAGGTACGTCACTTGTTTTCCTTGCTCTTATTCTCAGTTTGACAGTTTTGGTGGTGCTGTTTGTGTCTTTTCCTCTGTATGTTCAATTCCTAATGGTGAATTAATCAATCATCTATCAATGCTAGAAAACAAAGTGTTCTCTTGTTCCTTTTAATGATATATTACTTTAGTCTGGGTAGGATAAAAATTTTATAATAATTTGGGTTTGGAAAGGAGGGGGCAGGGTATGGCAAACTAACATCACAATTATATTGATTCAAGCCTCTTTTTTGTTATAATATTACATTTTTGTCAAAACAAATGGAGTCTTATTGTCTTCATTGATCCTGATGAAATCCATGGTACTAACTACAATTTTAATATTTTAAAATATCTATTTGCTGCGGTGTTAATTTACTTACTAGATATTGCTTATGTTATCTAGTCGGACCATGCCCCCTTCTCCAGTGAAACTTGCTTAGTCAATCTTGGTTGACTTAAAAGGCAATAAAGAATAATTAATGTTGAATGGCTCAAAATGATAATTTAAACAAATGGGATTCTGCGGTCTCCCATTGGAGTTTGGCCATGTTTCAGTCCCAATGTGGTTGGTCATCCTATCAGACCTGCTCCTGCTCCTGATATCTTGTTGGTAAGCTACTGTCTCACCAACTAGCTAATTAGACGTAGGAGTTTTAATATGTGACCTACTTAAAAAGGCCCATATTTGTTTGGTTTACAAGTCTAGATCCACTTCATGGCATGTTCCGTGCTTCTACTTGGGTGACCTCGCTAGTGTTGGTAGATCATTTTGTTCCTTTTTTTAAAAATAAATAAATATTCTGGATTTAAATTATAAATTATTATTTATTATTTTAATTTTGCACCAAACTTTGCATCGACTTTTTTTAGTGATGCCTTCTCCCTTTTCTTCTGTTGCCCAGTGATCTGTTCTGGTTATAACGGACTCTCATCCATCTCACATATTACACTTTGCTTGCAGTTTTCATGTACTTGACGAGGCTGAAAGGTCCCTGCATGATGCCTTATGTGTACTGTCTCAGACAGTGGGTGACAGCCGGGTTTTATTTGGTGGTGGATGGCCTGAGATGGTGATGGCAAAGGAAGTGGATGAACTGGCCCGGAGAACTCCCGGGAAGAGGTCTCATGCCATAGAAGCTTTCTCCAGGGCCCTCCAGGCCATTCCAACAACCATAGCAGACAATGCTGGTTTGGACAGTGCAGAGTTGATTTCTCATCTTCGTGCTGAGCACCACAGGGATGGGAGCGCTGCAGGCATTGACGTCATCTCTGGAACTGTAAGTGGTGAAATTAGAAATAAATGAAGCATATGGTTTCTGTGTGGGCTTAGATTGTTTAAACTGGAGGCAGTTAGCTTGAAAATCAAGGCCTGGCATACAAGTTGGCATTTGTAACATTCTTCTGCTTGCTGCCAGTTGAATTAGACCCTTTATGGAGTTCTTGTTGTCCCGAAATTCTGCCTGTTTGATTATTCTATCAATTTAAATTTTGTTGTCTTTGTGAACTGTTGGAATAACACTCATCAACGGATCTGGATACATTGTCCGCTCTCAAATACATTCTAGATGGAAGGCATTGATTTCGGGTGATGGCCAAATAGGCTCTAGCGCACCTTAAGCTTGTTAAGTGTTTGGAGTGGTTGACTGCAGACAGAAGTTCAAATCAAATGGATTTTTTAAAAAAATTTATTTATTTATTTATTTTTAATTTTTTTTTTTTTAATTTTTAAGTTCATGGTTTTCTGCCATCCACTACTGACATGTCTTTAGCTCATATTAGCTTGAGTCTGTCTGAGCATTGCACTTAAATGCTTCTTGCTTGAAACTGTTGTGCGCACTTCTTGGTAAACCAATCTGTGGATCTGTAATGTGGTTACCTACCTTGGGTTTGGGCTGGGACTGTTGCATTCAATAGTGTGCTTACCTTTGTTTTTCTCTATTTGGTTTTGGTTTTGGCTTTTATATTGAACTTTCTTTCATATCTTGTGGGATTTTACAGGTAGGAGATATGGGGAAGCTTGGTATCTCGGAGTCATTTAAAGTTAAACAGGCTGTCCTGCTCTCAGCAACTGAGGCTGCAGAGATGATACTTAGGGTGGACCAGATCATCACTTGTGCCCCTCGGAGGAGAGAAGACCATATGTGAAAGAGGGGTGAGTGATTTGCCCTCACATTCACGTGAGGGAAGGGTTCTAGGTTGTGTTGCTTGACGGATTTGATCGTTAATGTCACGAATTATTAGCCTAATTCGATGGTTGGTTGAGTCAAAAAATTTTGTTTTTGGAGCATATTATGACCAAAGCTTGGTGCTTTCATGTGCTTTCTGCCTTCTCTTGTTTTGGAAATGTACTGGATGTAATCCCTACTATTTGTGTGAAAATTATGTAGACTTTGAATTATTAGTGAAGGTAGATCCAATTCCCTCTGAACTCTATCTGCCCCTGGTAACTAAATACGGAACTAGGGTGCATGGCGTATGCTGAAAAGTTATCAAAGAGTAGTGGGGAAGATCGACTATTGAAATAAGATTTGAGTATTGAAATAAGAGAGAGATGAAATAGTGGGCGTTTGGCCTACCGTTTTGGAAGGCCTCTACAAGTTTTGAAGGGTAAAAGTCAATTTCATTATTTTAGGAGTGTTTGGTGAGTCACTCCCACTCTCTTCTAGAAAAAAATCATTTACTTTAAAAGACAATTTAGTAAAAGCTAATAGGGGTGATTTTTCAAAATGACGTTTGTGAAAAAGGTAAGAGTGTAAGCAATAAAATTAAAAAATATTTATGTTCATCCATTTTTTACACCAAAGGACTTTTAAAATATATATTTATAAAACATCTATTTTCTTCTTAAAAGTAATGTTTTGAAAACGCATTTCTTTAGAAGGTTTTAATATTTTGAAATGGTATGCTAAACTCACATGTGCATTACTCTAAAATAAATTATTTTCAAATTTTTTTAACTAGCATTATGTCATTCACTTAAATCACTTACTTCTCACTACATATCATATGCAGTAATTTTGCCTTTTCTATTTTAGGGTCTATGTCTATATTAGGTTTTAAGCATTATCTTTTATGACATCTATTTCTATCTGCCTATGTGGATGGTGAAAGATGAATGATTAAAGTAGATGAAGTAGGAATTTCAATTTCCTCATATTACATTTTTTTTTAATCATTTCTTTATATTCAGATTCGAGTTCATTACACTACCAAGATAGGAATGTCGAGTCTAAAAGGCTAGCCTTATCTATTTATTATTACTCTAAAAATACCTTTCATTTTAAATGAGGTGATATTTTGCCTGAGGGTAAAACAAAAGTTTAACAAAAAATTTATGACAGATTATTAACGTAATGGAGCCCCTTTTATAAATTGCCGAATCTCTTCACGATCTCTTGTGTGCCCACTCATTGCCTTCCCTACCTTTTTTTTTTTTTTTCTCGGTCTGGTGGGATTGTTTTGTTTAGTTGAGATATTACAATGTGGTGCTACAACATTGTTAAGAAGCCATATTTTAAAATTTAAAAAAAAAAAGTAAAAAAAAAAAAAAAAAAAAAAAACGTAAAAGCAGTGTTAGCAACACCGCTTTTATTATTATTATTATTATTTATTTTCGAATGAAATGGTAAAATCCTGTTTACTGAGAACACCCCTTCTCCCACGATGAGCGTACTCGCACGCCGTCCTTCGCACTCGGCGATCTGCCGGTCTCATCCCTGTGCCGTCGCGGCCGCCTTCATCAGGTAACACTCGTCTCTCTCGCTCTCTCTTATCTCTCTCTCTCTCTCTCTCTCTCTCTCTCTCTCTCTCTCTCAATCGAGGGCTTTGTAGCCTTGTACGTTAATTTTTCTTTACAGTTTAAAATGTTAATTTTGAATGGGTATGATGTACGGATGTACCAGTTGCTTGTAGTCTTCCTGTTTGATTTCTAAAGGGTTTTAAATCTTTTCTCTGTCTGAATGGGGATTTTGATTGAGATTTGAGAAATTTTGAAGTTTTCGACACTTGACCTTTACTAATACACACAGCAATTCTTTTCCAGTAGGAGAATTGACCCCTACCCTGCTTTCAAAATTCCTCATCAGTTTCAACCTCTTCAGCTCCTAACACTAACAAGCCACTGCCCCATCCAAAGATTGTCATTAGTAAAACTCCTGGGATGAAGTCTCACGCCGTAGATGATTTCTAGAGGGCCCCTCCTGGCCATACCAACAACCATAGCACTATAGCAGACAATGAATTGGGCAAAGAGTTAGGATCCTTTAACATTTTTCCCTTTTCTCTTATTTATTTAAAGTTCAAAAGAGAGCCCAATAATTTTTTGGGCCATACAATGAGTAATACATCGCCTTTCCTATAACTCATTCCTCCTAACACATGCACCTAGGAAGAGTAGTTGAAGTTATAACCCTTAAATGAAAAACCGTGTTGTTTAGGTCACAAACAAATGAGTGATGTTATCCGTTTCTTGGAAGGGTTGAGGGAAAAGAGGCATGACATAGATTTTCGTACATAGTAGATTTCTCTCTAAGCATGGGATGTATACGCATACTGTCAAACAACATATATAAATTATTGTGTTGTGAGCTGTGTGTGGTTCCGACCAAAAGAAAGGTTGCGTGCGTGGTTGAATTCCTATTTGCTGCGCATAAATTATTGTGCTGTGCGTTGTGTGCGCTTCGGACCAAAAAGGAAAAACAAAAAGAAAGTTGCGTGGTTGAATTCCCTATTTGCTGCGTTTTTGATTTGTTTAATCCTTTGTCTCTGAGCAACACATCAAAGGAAATAATTAATGGAATTGTGTCTACCCTCTACCAAATAAAAAAGAATATCGTTGTCACAAGGATTCTCTTGCCGAATACATGGAATCCAAGGTGAAACAGTGATACTGAAGCACCTCTTAGCTAATGCTGAAAACGACGACGCAAAACCAAGGACAACAAAGATTTTTTGGCGCGGCAGGACTTAATTATTTTCATTTAAAAATAGGGCACATAATCTACGTCTCCATGCTGCCGAGGAAAAAAAAAAAAATTTGGTAATTGTTCATATTTTTATAACTTTTTATATATAGGGTTAATTATCTGATGGGGTTGATTTGCCTAATCTTTCAACCCAAATCTAAATCAAATAGAGGTCTTATTTATTTATTTATTTTATTTTAAAACCCAGATATATTACACTCATATAACCCAAGAATTTGATCAAACCAACTCAAGCCATCTAATTTCGGTTCGATTCTCGATATGGATCAAATAAAATTGGCACAGTCGCAAGTCATGGACATTTATTTTTAATATGCTAGCTTATGATGGAAATGGAAAAAAAATGTCAAAAATGGTATCGGGAAGATCGTGTACACTTTTGGAATTTTCTGTGGAGTTCCTCTTGGGGGTGCATGGTTTATGTGAATGTGACATCCTATTATCTTTTGTACCCGAAAAAAAAAAAATTTTGTGACATCCTTTTTGGTATAAAACACAAAATCTTCCATCGGTCGGACTAACGGGTGACATTGTGGCTACTTATATCAGTCATGCAAATACTGCATATTTAATGGCTTTATGCCATAATCATTTGGATGATTCGTTCGATTCATTAAAACCTTAGCAGATTCGATCGGGACACATAAAAAAAAATAATAATAATAAATAAACAAATAAATCTTGCAGAATGCGCTTTGTGGACATCAATCTTGTATAGCTCACCATGTGTTCAAGTATCTTCGTCTAGATAACACAACCACTGATGTAGAATATGGAAAGCAACGACAGATATTCTGTGGTAATGTCACGGCGGCCCTTTTCTAGACTGGGTTTTTCGAACACTTCGACCAAAATTGATTCTAAAAGAGAAAAACAAAAAGCATAATGAGGCCCCCCCCGGCACGGGCCTGCACATGCATTTGTGCATTCAATATCATGTTAAATCTAATGAATTGTTTAATTTCGAATCAGACACTCAAGCTGGCCCGAGGAATTCTTCATGACTACTAGTACTACCATTTTGGTGAAGAAAATTGATTTGAGCGAGAAGTTTTGAACTAGATGACTCACATGTACTTGTTTTATGAAAACATTTTCAAAGGATTTTCCAACAATAAAAATAATTTGATAAAAATAAAATAGTTGAAACGATGGTATCGAGATGGGTTTTTATGTACTTACAATTAAATGGCTGGGATGAATCAAATAGTCAATCTTTGATCATATCTCTTTGATGTTAACATTGGCGCCGAGTGCCATGGCAAAATTTTAATGGTTAGAAGAAGAGTTCAATATATAAGAGCCAGATTGTTTCATTGTACAGTTAGAGAAAAACCAAAAAACAAAAAACAAAACAAGCCAAAGATTAATCACCATGCATAACATATGTCGATAAAATATAAGTAGGGGTTATAGTAAAATGCTAGCAGTGAAAATTATCAAATTATGAAGAAAGTAAAATGTTACTGTTTTCAAACTAGGATATTCTGGTGGAATTCTTTGATGCGTAAGGCATTGTGTGGCCTCTTAGCAATCTGAGAAAGACGCACATTGTTCCTACCGGTCGAAGACAAAAACATACTTGAATATAGACTGGAAAACAGCATGAATTGAGCATGCTTGCTGCATAATTAATTTTCTGTCCAGAGAGACAAAATAGTTCCACCTATGAGGCTTAAACCCTCTCAGAATCCAAATATTTTGTCGTATTATTGTTTTATCATTGTAATTACCTTCAAATTCAAGTAACTGAATTGTCCCATATGCCGGTAATTGAACTTGGAAACTATAGGTGCTGCCTAGATATGACTGAATTTGATTGATGGCATGCCCGGCCTGCTTTTTTTTCTTTTCATTTTTCCAAGCAGAATCAAATTTAAGAAACACCCAACCAGCCAGGTGAAACTGTAGCATCATAGCTAGTTAGGTGTGATGGCCGGCATGCCATTTGATCGTGACCTTGCCGCACATAGCCAGCTAGGTGTTATGTATGTGAGGCCGCCTCATAGGCTCGTATGTGAAACTGTAGCATCATTAGAAGGTACCTCACCAGTTAGGGCAATCTTTGTTAGTTTGAAACTCTATGGACGATTAGTTTCTGACAGAAGAGAGAATACGAAAAAGGAAGAAAAATGCTACATTTACTGGTTTTGTTTACCTGATGACATGTGCATGAATCCGGTGGCCGGATCCATTAACTCATCCAACAGATGTAGTATCACTTAAAAAAGAATGTTGGACAATTTAGAGAAGGGTCACCAATGCCATGTTAGCCTAACGGCACCTCTATCCTTTTTGAAGGAGAAGGTCTTCGTTTCAAGTCCTTGTAATAGTAATTTGATATTAATTGTTATTACCTCTTATCAAAAAATGGAAAAAAAAAAAAGGGTCATGTTTAGATTGATTTATTACCCTTAAATATTGGGGTCTTACAAACACAACTTTTAAACAAGAATTGTCACCTCTAATTATAAGGACAAGGAGGATGGCTAATGCGCACATTCCTTACTTGGCTTCAGCCCAAAAATGAGAAAAGAGAAAGCGGGAAAATATCCTACTTGTGTCCTCAAATTAAATAAGGAATTAGTAGGACCACTAATGTAGTTTGCGCTAAAAGCACGTCACATGACATTCACGGGGGTATCATTGGATAACAACATATTTTCTCAAGCAAATTAATCGCACTAAATGTTGATTGCTTTAAATTTGACCGGCAGATTGGTAATTTCAAATGCGAAAAATTTGTATTTTTTTTTTTTTTTTTTCCCAGCTGTGCGTATGGTGATGATTATTACTAGTGTAATCCAGCTCATTAATCGAATCCCTAGTTTTTGTAAGCCCATTGTTGACACAGACCCCATTAAGGTTACATACTTGTTCATTCTGCCCTTTTTTTGGGTATAAAATGGTATGGCCAAGTTTTATAAAAATGACACTTACATTGAGAAAATTAAACACCAATATCTGGGAAACCTTGCGCCCCATAATTTTTTTTTTCCCCTCTTCCATGGCAATGGGATGGATTTTATTTTTTCATTCTCTTGTACTATCTCTAGCCATGGTTTCCATACATCTGGCCGAGGCGGACGACAGGATCGTACCAGCAGTATACATATTTGGGGACTCCACGGTTGATGTTGGGACTAACAATTACATACCGGAGTGTCAAGCAAAGGCCAACACCCTTTTCAATGGGATTGACTCTCCTTACTCCAAACCAACCGGAAGGTTTAGCAATGGCCTTAACACCGCTGACGAACTCGGTATGAATCCACTTAACAGTCATTGATATGATCATAATCAATTTATATACATACATACATATATATATATATAAAATAGTGATGATGATAGAATTAGTGAGAAGATTAATTACACTTTAGTTTTTAATGCTAATGAGGCCCTTGTGTTGTTTGGTTGGTAATTAGTGAGGCTTATGGGATATAAGTTAAGCCCACCACCATTTTTCGAACTTCTCAGTCGTCCAAGAAGTTTCCAGGTGAATATACAAAGTGGCGTGAACTTCGCGTCGGGAGGGTCTGGACTTCTCTGCGAAACTGGACAACGAAATTATGTAAGTTTTCACTAATATCTAATTCCATCATCGCTTTATGGCAATGGGTGAGGCCACAACCGATCATGAGCGTTGGCCTCAATGTTTTTGTTAAGGAAAATGATTACTCCATTTGATTTGTAAGTCTTACTTCTAATTATGTTCATTCCCATTTCCCCCAAAGAGAAAGGTCATTTCAATGCAAGAGCAGGTCCAACAGTTCCAGACGGTCCAAGAGAACATCACACAGATACTGGGCGCAGAGAAAACTGCAAGCCTGCTTTCCAGATCTTTTTTCTTCATCAGTGTAGGGAGCAATGACATCTTCGAGTATTTCGATCCCGCCGCTAACAGAACTCAATCCCCGCCAGATTTCTTGCACTCTCTCCTGTCCGTCTACTATAGCCATTTACAGGTCTGAAACTCGATCTCTAGCCCTCTCTTTTGTCACTTCACAGCTATAAATTAAGAGTCCATTATCCAAACAAGTGTAGGAAACATAAAATCATTGAAAACAATATGTTAAAATTTCTTACTGTTTTCTGTAAGAAACACGTTTTCAGGATATAGAACCAAACCAGCTAGTGGTGTATTTTTATATTTTTCAGTATTAGGAAAAACGATCCTATTAAGAACTTTGTCATTTGCATGGCAGAATCTATTCAACCTTGGAGCCCGGAAATTTGGCATTGTGAGTGTTCCACCTTTGGGTTGCTGTCCATCCCTACGTTCACAAGACCCCAACGGTGATTGTAATGATGGATTAAACGAATTTGCTGCAGACTTTCACGCGTCACTTAATGCCACCTTGGTTCAGTTGAGCTCAGAATCGAGAGAGATGAAGTATTCACTCGGAAATACATTTGACATGACCCTGCGTATCATCCAAGACCCACCTGTATTCTGTAAGCATTTTACATTTTACTCTTAAAATGTGAAAATCATAAATATAATATAGCTTGGAAAAAAAAAAATCCCCTTTACCAGAAAAAAAAAAAAAAAAAATCCAAAATCTCCCAATTTCAACCTTTTTGAATTACCAACTACGCCCTCCCCCTCCCCCCGGTGGGCGTTTTGGACCGACCTCAGGAAAAGGAAAAGTTAAGGGATAGGAAAGAAAAAGGAGGAACATGCTCCAGCAAATTTCATCATTTCGTTTATTTTTCCCTCTTTTTTTGGAGATCCAAACAGAGTTTCAAACTTCCTAACTAAATTCTCTTCCATTTTCCACCAAATATTTGATTCACCCTTTCCTAGCGAATCCAAATTTTGTTCATTTTGGGCCGCAAATATTCCGGCTATTTTATTTGAAGTACCAAAGAAGTGCAGCAATTCTAATTATTTTTTTTATTCTTTATTTCCACCAATTTGGTTAGTTTTTAAGGACGTAAAAACAGCTTGCTGTGGGAATGGAAGTTACAATGGAGAGAGCAAATGTGACCCATCTTCCAACCTTTGCGAGGATCGGAACGAGCGCTTGTTCTGGGACAGGTTTCATCCGACTGAACATGCCTCTTATTTGGCAGCTCTTACTTTCTTCGGCGGAGACGCACCATTGATGACCCCCATGAATTTTAGTGTGCTGGCTCAGGTTTGATGTCTAAGATGCATGCCCTCTCCGGCCACCCACACTCAGCTCCCTACGTCTTTTCCCATCAAATGTGCTTTCAATAAATTGGAACTTGTAATTTCATTCTAAATTCTAGTCTGGATAGAATAACCATGTTTGGGATTAAGATCCAAGACTGTTGATTATCAGCCATTGTTCAATAAATGTCCCACATGACTTGTACCTATTTCAGAGGATTGGTTTGTTTTTGTAACCAAAAAAAAGGTTTGTATGTTTTGATATATTACAATTGAAATATAATATGACGGAAGCTCTGAAAACTTTAAGAAAAATGATGCTCCGCAATTGAAATATAATATCCAAAAAAGTTCTGGCAGGTTCTTATGTGCACCTATTGAGAAAAAATCAGGATCCACCTTGCATGCTTTGATTTTGTGTGACTTCCAAACCCTTCGAGAGTCTTAAAATAATTGCTCGCCTTCGGCTTTGTTTATCCATAACTTCATCTCCTTCTATAAAACTAATTCGTATTGATACAATTACGTGAACTTAGCCAAAGAACAAATATTTATGGATAATACTTGACTCCTTATAGTGGAGGAGCAACTCATTTTCCTTTCCACTCATATTATGCCATGTGTAATAATTAATTTAAAAAATATAAATGTGGATATAAATATGTGGACATGTGAATACAAATTTATAGACACATAATCATACTCATTTTGACATATATATATATATATATATATAAATGCATATCTATGATAAGATAATATATGGATACATATATATAATCAATTTTTATTTGTTTGTTATATACATGGCATAATATGATGGGGGAGGGACGAGCCAAATATTGTCCAATATTTATAGAGTTCCTTGCAATCTATCTATAGAAAAATAATAAGAGGCCTTGTAATCTTATTGGCATCCTTAGATAATTAAATAAAATTAAAATATTAAATGATAAAAAAGTGTAGGTAAAGAAATTATTATCAACAAACAAGGAAAAATTACCTTTCTCTCCTTTTTTTTATTTCTTTACATTTTTTTTTTTTTTTTTTTTGTGGTGGTGGGGCGGGGGTGGGGGTTTGGTCTGATTCTTGTGCAGTTTGCCATTCGAGGCTACAGTGGTTTAGGTTGTAGACTTGTAGTACGTCAGCCCATTTGGGTCAGGTTCAAAAGCATCCAAGCTGAACTGCACAAACCCATTCGAAACGCCCGGGTTGGAAAGAGTACAAATTCAAGTCAAAGATCATATGATTCGCTCTCTCAAATCAACTCTCTCACCTATCTATGATGTATATCTAAAACGGAGGATTGCATCCCTTTGTGTGCCAAGTGTCAAAATGAGATTTATTTATTTATTTATTTTTTTTTTTCACATGTTGAAATAGGGATATAGTTGCCTTTTTGGTAAAATTACATTTTAGTAACCGTTTTCTAATCTAATACCAACAAAGGATATTTTCTATCAACTTGCTACAAATTGACTACAAATGTGTGTTAAAATGACAACTAATTTCCATTGTTTCATATTAATTTGGGAAGTAGTCACTAAAATGTAATTTTGCCAAAAAGTTACTTTTAGTGACTTTTGGGAAAACTACTTTTAGTCATCATTTTCCAACTTAATACCAAACAAAAGATATTGTTTGTCAACTTACCACAAATTGACTTGATAGGTGCTTCAAAAGGACTATTAACTTTCTTTATTTGGTATCAAGTTGGGAAATGGTCACCAAAAGATAAATTCCCCAAAAGATAAATTTCTCACCTTTTTTTTCCTTTTTTTTATTTTTGTTGGTATTATTTGCTCTTTCTCATGTAATAGAGATAAGTTGACGCTTGGTATTCACTGCACATCTCTTTGTTTTTATGTGTGAGGATTAAAAAACCCGAACTTAATAGACTGTACTATATTTTTATGTTTTTTTTATGCCTATTCATTTCTCCTTCTAAAAAATTGAATATATAAAATTATAAATAGTCATAATTAAAAAGAGAAACAAATAAAGGAAAGAAGGATTAAAAAAGAAAACGTGATCCGCCGAAATCTTCAAATTCTCCCGATTTGCTTGACACTAAAAAAAGAAAAAAAAAAAAAAGAAAAAAAAAAGTAAGAAAAAAAAATCTATTTTAATCAAAATTCTTCCATATGGTTAATTACATAAAGTTGAAAAGATTTATATTTTCTCTTATTTTCTTTTCCCTCTGACTTTTTCTCCTATTCTCTTTCTCAGTCTAGATTTTTCTCTCATCTTTTTATACTCTAATCTCAAACAAATTTTTAATATTTTTCCCCATAGTTTTTCACTCTTTTTGAAACCCACTCAAAACCTCATGGAAGGTTAAGATTCATTGTTGTCATGCATGCTAAAATCTACACTGTCGGATTTCGAGATACTTTCAACGGCTATACTTGCTTTGGTATATACCAACATGTTAAAACCATGATTGTGGGATGGGTTAAGTTTTAGAGAATTTTAATATTTTTCCATCAAATATTATAACGTGTCAGTTCCTTTATTTTTTACAAATTCCTACCATTAAATTAATTGTTTTTCAAAATAATTTATCTTTTTGAGAGTATAATTAAATTTTGTGTGATACATTACGCTAATATCACATCAAAAATAATTTTGATTGAACATCAAAGATTATTTTAGAGAATAAGTATTCTGTTAAAATTCTAATTTGCTAATAATATTATTTTTTTATAAATTAATCCGTGCATTGCACGGGATTCGAAGCTAGTAACTACTAAACTACATATTTATTTCTTCTTTTAAGGCCTGTTTGGAAATCCCACCATTTGGACCAGGTGGGTTCAGACCCAAGTGAGATCATTGATTCATATCAAAACTAATTTTAAATTGAACCGGTTCCAATTCATCAGTAGCTTGGTTGAAACGTAATTGTGACTTAATTCTAAGTTTTACAGCATTTGGTTTGTATTACATCTCCCACAGGAGAACATCAGAAAAAATAAATTGAAAGGAAAAAAAATAAAGGAAGAAGAAGAATGAAGCAGTATTCAAACCATCAAGGTATGTGGATTTTGTTGGAAAAATGATAAAAATTCTAAATCAAAATCACATCAAATCCAAAATTTTGATTTTTAGACCCCAAATTAAAACAACTAAAAACCTGATAGCTACTTCATTAGACTTACCAAACACTAGCTTTAGATTTTTGGACCGTCCTTGTACCAAAAAAAAACTAGATATCAAGGTTGCCAAACACCCCTTAAATTAAGGGCTTTCTCGTTCAGATCCTTGGTCTTCGTTGCTGCATCGATCCCCAAACACCTCATACAGGAACCAAATTTTGTATGTTTTCCTCCCTTAATTCCCTTTTATTTTATTTTATTTTTGTTTTTATTTTTAGAGTAAGTCATCTCTTATGCACTATTGGGTAGATAGGGAAAGCCAAAGCAAAAGATTAAAATTAAAATTAAAAAAAAGAAAGAAAGAAAGAAATGAGAAGAAGGGAAAATTGGAAGAAAATAAACCTTTTTATTTGTTTGGTTAGGAATGAAAGTGGAAGAATGAGTTTTTCTTCAAGCCCTCCAAAATCTTGTAGAAGGAAGGTTATTGCCAATAGCTTCGACAAAAATATCATTTTCTTTCATGTTCTTTATTTTTTATTTTTAAGGGAATATAAGTTCAAATAAAAAGATTATTTCATTCCTTTCTATATCGTTTACAAAACAAAGAGAAGAAAGAAAAGTTTCCTTTCCGCGAAAGGTCCTATATAGTTATGGACTTTCCAAGTCCCAAGCCCATCTTTCTTATATTTTCTTTCACTTTTTCATTATTTCTACCAAATGAAGTATTGATTCAATTCTTTAATTATTTTAAATAAAAAACTTACATAAAACAATTTCCACCTTTCAACCTTAAAAAAAAGAAAATTTCAAAATTATTTTAAAATTTCCTCGTATTACTTTCTCGAATCATTTATTTTATTCCACTCGAATTAGAGTTCACTCAATAACCAAAAGTGGAATTCTAGTGCAAACCTTATTTACTCCCTCTCATTTCGCAAATACCCTTCCTTGCAAAACCGACCTTTAAGAGTATCTCCAATGGTGAGCTATATGGTGTGCTATTGCTATATTATAGCATTTAGCACAAGTTGGGATGCTCCAATGGTGAGCTAAATGCATGTGCTAAGCTCACCCTTATGCTATATTTGGCACAAAGGTGAGCTATTACTATATTTGCTATGTCAACTTTTTTTCCTTTCTCAACAACCAAACACACCAACTTCTTTTCTTCCATTTTTCTTCCAAAATTTTCTCAATAACCAAACAGCCCATAAATAAATATAATATTTTCAAAAACAATATTGAAATCTTATATAAAATAAAATAAAATAAAAAATAGAAAACATACCCTTTTTTTTAACTCATTCATCCCACTCAAGCAACATTTCATTTGATCCACGATATACCTTATTCACTATCTTACGAGACCTTAAATCTGTGGAAAGAGTTGAACTTGTGGCAAAAAATAGCACACTACGTTTATTTGCATTATTGGAGCACATTGTGCTAAATTATAGCATTTGGCACTGTAGCATGTGCTAAAATAGCAATAGCATACCTTATTTAGCTCATATGGCTGGAGATGCTCTAACAGAAAAATGTTTTATAGGCTTTTGGCTATTGACGCAGTGGGTTTATGGCTATATAACTTCCAAATCACTCCACGATCTTTTGCGTGTCTAGACTCTCCCGCCCAGGCTACAACACGCACCTGCGTACGGCGCATGGTGCGTGGCCCTAATCCACTCAGGAGAAGATCCTCTCCAGTCCCACTATCATCCAGTAGTGTCCAGTTAATGGCTGTTAATGCCCTACCTCATCATATGCAAATCTCACAGTCCACAGACAGCCACGTTAGATACCCTTCTATGTTGTTTTATAACTTTCTTAAAATGCTATTAGATTGACTCTGGGAGAGTGAAGTTTTATCCCAAAATATTTTGTTTTTTCTCCCTTCCAAAAAGTAGGCGGAGCGGCTTTCAAAACTCACTTGCATAAGTGATTGATTTTGAAAGCGGAGTTGAGGGTAATCATAAGAAAAGAATATGATTGAGGGTTGGATGGTTGCAATAAAGAAAATTTTACAAATTGGGTTTATTTCTTTCAATTGGTGTTTGGTTTGATCCAATCAATACTTATCAGAAGTTTAGACAGGAAGACAAAGCATGGGAGAAGATCAACAATGGATGTAAAATAAATAAATAAATAAGTAAAAACTTTTATTTCTTTTATTTTTGCAAATTGATTTCTTTCCATCTGTTATAGGTCAATTGGGAATTATATGTATGTGTGGAGGGATTTGATCAATGGTGGTAACAATGAGTCATTTAAACTTTTAGTTTTCTTTTTGCTATTTTCTCCTTCTTTCCCGGAGTCGTGTAATTAAGGTTTGAATGAATGAGTAATTATCTATTTACGAAGATTGGATTTGATAACTTTATACAGACAAATGACAAACTCTTAATGACTAGAAAATTTCAAACTTTGTCATATAAACATTTTGGCGCATAACAAAGTCAGTAGCAAAATCAAGTAACTATGCAGGGTCGGATTTCTGGCATGAAAAGATTGAATGCCATGATAAGTGAATAAGAGTGGTTGAAGAGGGAACTGATGGCTGTTTGTGATGAAGCGTAGTCAATTAAGGCAATCTGTTACATTTTTAAATAGATTAAAAATTACTATAGTTGGCTATTGACATGGCTATCTGTGGGTTGTAGGACTTGCCCGGGATGAAATGGTGTATTATGAATCGTCGACTGGACACTACTTGACAGTAGCGGACTAGAGGGGATCCGAACCCAATCCACTCTCTTTTCTTTTTTTTTTTTTTGGGTAAATGACAGTCAATTCCCCCTCAAACTAAATCTACTTATCAAATCTTCCCAGATAACAACCAATATTTCGGAAGGAAAATTAGATTCCTATAAACGATTGCATTTTACAGTATATCCCAACTTTGTAAGAGCATCAATAGCTTTATTTGCTTCTTTATACACATGATTGATCTTAATATCCATATTATTTTCTATAATAATCTGCCTACAATCACTCATTATACTATAAATCGTCAATCCACTCTATGTATAGGACTACATGTTCAAGTTCTCAGTTTCTCACCTGCAACTTCCGTTCTAGGGTTTTTTTCACTCGAAGGAGAGAGAGATATGGATTCAGAAGCAGTCCAGTGGTCCCATCTTCCGACGGAACCATTGAATATGATCGCTGTTAAAGAGAATCCTCCCTGATTTTTTGATTTCCAAATATAATCCATATTCTTCTCCATTGATTGATATGGGTTTATATTTGGAATCCTATTTCTCCTCCATTGATTGATACAGGTTGACTTCGAGAATATTGTACAGATCTTTATGATTTGCTAACTTTAGGAAAGTTGTTTAAATTCCAATATTGTAATACTCTTCTATAAATATAGAACTTCCTCAGACTCACCAATTCGTGGTGGTCAGAATTATTCTGCACAAATACTTTAGCTTCTATATGGTATCAGAGCCCCACTAAGACCAACGTCTGTTCAATCCTCTATACCCATGGCATCTTCTTCAACTCTTTCATCAGCCGCACCAAACACTAGCTCCTCCCTTGTCACCCCCCCCACCCCGTCTCCTCCCCAAATCACTAACTTTCATCACCTTGTTTCTCTCAAACTTGCAGACAAAATTATCTTCTTTGGCGATCCCAATTTCTTCTTCTTCTCAGAGGGTATGACCTTGATGGCTATGTTAATGGCCAATTCCCCTGTCCTCCTCACTTTCTCTCATCGGATGCCAACGCACTACAGGTTATTAACCCAGCATATCTGGCCTGGCAAAAACAAGATCAAATTTTATTGGGATGGATTTTATCATCTCTCTCCGAATCCGTCCTAGCACAAGTTGTGGGTTTATCCACCTCCCAATCTGTTTGGCTTGCTCTTGAACGGCAGTTTGCTTCTTGTTCTCGTGCTCATATCAACTCTCTTCGGCGTGATCTTCAAACTTTAAAGAAAGATGGTCGGACTATGGCTGAGTATCTTCAGCGTGCAAAGATGCTTTCTGATAACCTTGCTGCCTGTGGCCAAATAATATCAGAGCCGGACCTTCAGCAACTCATTCTTGGTGGACTCTCTTCTGAATATGACCCAATTTATACAACACTTACCACTATTGTTGATGAAATCCCAATGGAGGATTTCCAGGCCCACCTACATGCCTTTGAAAGTCGCTTAGAACAGCAGCGTGCTCCCATTACCACATCTTCTTTCTCTGCCAATGTTGCCTATCGCTCCCGTGAGCACTCTTTTTCACACCCTCATTCTCAGCAACCTTATCTTAACCCTTCTCGAGGTCGTGGCAGAAACAATCGTGGTAGAGGTGGCCGTAACAGCTCTCGAAATAACTTTAATAGTGCTGGTCACTCAAATGCCCCACGTGGTCATTGTTATGTTTGTGGCCTCACCAATCATACCGCTGCTACATGCTATTATCGGTATGATCAACCTTCCCACAGCACGACAGTTTCCAATCCATCCGCTATAGTTGTGGCCCCTGCCTCATCTTCCACTCAAAATTGGTATCTTGACTCCGGCGCCACCAACCATCTCACTGCCGACTTGGCCAATCTCAACCTTCGATCAGAATATCATGGTCCTGACTCCATCAAAATTGGTAATGGTAACACCCTTCCTATTCATCATGTTGGCTCATCTAAAATCTCTACCCCTAATGGTTCATTTGCTCTTAAAAATGTCTATCATGTTCCCTCTATAACACACAACCTTCTCTCTGTCTCCCAATCTACTACAGATAATGATGTTTTCTTTGAATTTCACCCTCATTTTTTTGTTGTGAAGGATCGCAAGTCAGGGATGGTGCTCCTGCGGGGACCGAGTAAAGGTGGCCTTTATTGCCTGGAGAGTCCTATTAGTCTAAATCAATTTTCCTCTGCTTTTCTTGGTGTCAAAACATCCTTGGATACCTGGCATCATCGTCTTGGCCATCCAATGATGCGTGTCGTGAGTCATGTCATTTCTAGAAATAAGTTGCCTCTTGCAACAAATAAGTCTACTTTTTGTGCTGCTTGTCAAATGGGCAAAAGTCACCGTCTTCCTTTCATTTCTAGTGATACCATTTATTGTAAACCTTTGGAATTAATTTTCTCGGATATTTGGGGACCATCCCCTTTTTCTTCCATTAATGGTAATCGCTATTATATTCATTTTGTTGATGCTTTTAGTCGTTACACTTGGGTTTTTCCAATTTCAAATAAATCTGATGCCTTTAATGTGTTTGTCCAGTTTAAAACTCAAGTTGAAAATTTTTTCAATTGTAAGATCAAAAGCATCCAAACTGATGGTGGTAAAGAATATAAAAAATTCAAGTCCTTCTTAGTTACTCATGGCATTACCCATCGGATTTCTTATCCTCACACTCATCAACAAAATGGGCGTGCCGAACGAAAGCACCGACATATTGTTGACACAGGTTTAACATTATTGTCTAGTGCTTCCCTTCCTGCCTCTTATTGGGATGATGCATTTCTTACAGCAGTCTTTCTTATTAATCGTTTACCATCACCAGTTCTCAAATCCAAATCCCCATGGGAGGTTCTTTTCTATAAACCTCCTGATTATGGTTTTCTAAAAGTTTTTGGGTGTGAATGTTTTCCATACTTGAGACCTTATAATTCTAATAAATTCATGTACAGGTCCCTTCCTTGTGTCTTTTTGGGCTATAGTGACTCTCACAAAGGCTATCGATGCTTACATGTTCCCACAGGTCGTATCTACATCTCTCGACATGTGGCCTTCAATGAAGCCAAATTTCCTTTTGCCAATTCTTCCCATCCTCCTATTCCCCTACCAAATAACCAACCAGGTATATTGGGTCCACCCCCTATCCTTCCTTTTTACCCCCCACCGTCTTATAACCCCCCATCTTCATCTTCTACCCTCCCTCCAGAATCCCCAACCCCTCCTTCTATTATACCATCCTCCTCTACTACACAAGTCAACCCCCTTACCTTACCTACAATGCCCTCAGGACACCCCATGATTACCTGATCGAAGGCTGAGATTTTCAAACCCAAAGCTTTGCAAGCTACCAAACATCCCCTCCCCCACCTTGATGATGCTGTGGAACCTACCTGCTTTACACAAGCTAATACCGATCCTCAATGGCGTCAAGCCATGGGGGAAGAGATCAATGCCCTTCTCCAAACTGGAACATGGACTCTTGTCTCCTCACAACCAGGCCAAAATCTTGTTGGATGTAAATGGGTTTTTCGCACTAAAAGAAAATCTGATGGCTCAGTTGAATGATTCAAGGCTCGGCTAGTTGCCAAGGGGTTCCACCAACAACATGGCATCGATTACAATGAGACTTTTAGTCCCGTGGTTAAACCAAGCACCATTCGATTGGTTCTATCTATTGCTGTCTCCAAACATTGGCCCATTCGTCAATTGGACGTCCAAAATGCCTTTTTGCATGGACACCTCACTGAGGAAGTTTATATGTCTCAACCACCAGGATTTGTTCACAGTGATTTCCCCACACATGTGTGTAAGCTCAATAGGTCCTTATATGGCTTAAAGCAAGCCCCACGAGCTTGGTATCACAGGTTGAGCGCGTATCTATGCCATATCGGATTTATCATCTCCAAATCAGATACTTCTCTATTTATTATGAGTAGCCTTTCTGCCATCATGTATCTATTGGTTTATGTTGATGATATTATCATCACCGGGTCCAACGCTTCTGCTATCACAACTGTTATTCAGCAGCTTCACTCTGAATTTGCCATGAAGGATCTTGGGCCACTAAGTTACTTCTTGGGTATTGAAGCATTTTGTACTTCTGCAGGCCTTTTTCTCTCTCAAAGAAGATATATTTTGGACCTCTTGGCAAAGACTAAAATGGATGGTGCTAAACCATCTTCAAGTCCCATATTTAGCACTTCCAAATTGTCTAAGCATATTGGGCAGCCCTTTGACGATCCCACGTTATACCGTAGTACTGTTGGTGCTTTACAATATTTATCTCTCACTCGGCCTGACATTGCATTTTCTGTTAATAAAGTTTGTCAGTTTATGCAGTCTCCCACTACCGATCATTGGATTGTCGTCAAACGAATCTTGAGATATTTGAAGCACACATTGTTATTTGGGCTTTGGATCAATAAATCTCCTTCTTCTACCTTACATGCATTCTCTGATGCTGATTGGGCTGGGTGTCCTGATGATAGACGTTCTACTGGTGGGTATTGCATTTTTCTTGGCCCAAATCTTATCTCTTGGAGTTCAAAGAAGCATGCTACTATCTCTCGTACAAGCACTGAGTCAGAATACCGTGGTATTGCTTTAGCCACTTCTGAAGTTATTTGGCTTCAATCCTTATTACATGAACTTGGCGTTTCTCTATCTTCTCCACCGGTGCTGTGGTGTGATAATTTAGGAGCCACATATTTATCAGTTAATCCTGTCTTCCATGCTCGTACTAAGCATGTGGAGATTGACTTTCACTTTGTTCGTGAAAAAGTAGCTCGCAAGGATTTAACCGTTCGTTTTATTTCATCCAAGGATTAAATTGCAGACATCTTCACCAAAGGATTAAGTACTCCGCGCTTCCAATCGCTTCGATCCAACTTGACCGTCGCTGAAGGGCCGCTCAGTTTGCGGGGGAGTGTTAAAGAGAATCCTCCCTGATTTTTTGATTTCCAAATATAATCCATATTCTTCTCCATTGATTGATATGGGTTTATATTTGGAATCCTATTTCTCCTCCATTGATTGATACAGGTTGACTTCGAGAATATTGTACAGATCTTTATGATTTGCTAGCTTTAGGAAAGTTGTTCAAATTCCAATATTGTAATACTCTTCTATAAATATAGAACTTCCTCAGACTCACCAATTCGTGGTGGTCAGAATTATTTTGCACAAATACTTTAGCTTCTATAATCGCCAAACGTCTCGACACTAGCACCGACGTTCTCCGACTTCGCGCCGTCTGTTCGCCGTGGCGATCATCTCTCACTCCCTTTCCCAAAAACTCCCCACCATTTCCCATCAAACTCCCTTTCCCCATCACTCCCAACGCCGCACTCAATCCAAACCGTCGCGGCCACTTAGCTCTCACCGAAAGCACAATATACTATCTCGAACCTCTCCACCCAAATGCTTCTTCGTCTTCTTCGAAGGGCTGGCTGGTTAAGGTCGGAGAGGAAAAACCAGGGAAAATGTGTCTCATGGACCCACTTTCAAATTTCTTGGTCGATCTCCCACCCAATAGTGTACCCAAGGTACTGAACTTGTTGAACGTACGAGTCACTGATGTTAGAAAAGTGTATGCTCTTCTATTTGATGATTTTGTCAAATACCCTGCTAATGATATCAATGAATTCGAGTCGCTTAGCATGAGGAAAGTTGCTATGTCGTCGAGTCCTGCTTCCAGTGATGATTATGTGGTCATGACGATCCACACTGGTGGAAAGTTGGGGTACTTGAAATTCGGAGACAGGAAATGGACTTTGATTGATGATGATCAACAGAATTCTCGCTATGATGATCTTGTGTATCACAAAGAGAAATTCTATGCTTTTGACTATAAAGGGAGAATGATCGTGATTGATTCTTCGTTGAAGTTTCGAGTAGTTCCGTCTCCGGTGCGTCGATGTGGTCTCCAATACGGCCGCCGATTCAAGCATTTGGTGGCATCGTTTGGGGATCTGTTTTTGGTTGATAAATTCCTCGTCGGTGCTGTTTATAAGCAAGGCGATCCTGATTGTCCGGTTCATTTCAAAGTTTACAAGCTGAATGGTGAGGAAAATGGATGGGTTGAAGTGAAAAGCCTGGGTGGTCGAGCATTTTTTGTGGGTGATGACTGCTCCTTCTCTGTTTTGGCTCGAGATTTCCCTGTATGCAAAGGGAATTGCGTATATTTTTCGGAACCGTTCTTGGAAGAAAAAGATGATCCTCTAGGCGATTATTCTGGCATTTTCGACCTAGAGAATGGTATTGGTGGGCCTTTGTCAACTTTTCCGGGCTATTCAAAGATCTTCTGGCCACCCCCAGCTTGGCTCAAGCCAAAACCACGTTCTTCTTCTCGATGCTGTGCGAAAAGTATATTCTTTAGTTTTGAAATCCTAGTTCATAAACTTGATATAAAAAAAAAAAAAATCCTAGTTCAAAATGCATATAGTGATAGTTTTTGCTTATAGCGTGATGTTTGTGGGGTTTTTTTTATACATGATTTAACTTGATAGTTTTGAATATTTGAGATGAAAATGCAAATTTGCTTGTTGAATGCGGCATAATATTTGAGATGAAAAGGGCATTGTGTGACCTCTTAGCAATCTGAAAAAGACGCACATTGTTCCTACCGATCGAAGACAAAAACATCTGGAAAACGGCATGAATTGAGCATAATTATTTTGCTGTCCAGAGAGACAAAATACTTCCACCTATGAGAACCCTCTCAGAATCCAAATATTTTATCGTATTATTGTTTTGTCATTGTAATTACCTTCAAATTCAAGTAATTGAATTGTCCCATATGCCGGTAATTGAACTTAATTGGAAACTATAGGTGCTGCCTAGATATGACTGAATTTGATTGATGGCATGCCCGGCCTTCTTTTTTTCATTTTTTCTTTTCATTTTTTCAAGCAGAATCAAATTTTAAGAAACACCCAACCAGCTAGGTGAAACCGTAGCATCATAGATAGTTAGGTGTGATGGCCGGCATGCCATTTGATCGTGACCTTGCAGCACATAGCCAGCTAGGTGTCATATATGTGAGGCCGCCTCATAGGCTCGTATGTGAAACTGTAGCATCAGTAGAAGGTACCTCACCAGTTAGGGCAATCTCTGTTAGTTTGAAACTCTATGGACGATTAGTTTCTGACAGTAGAGAGAATATAAAGAGGAAGGAAATGCAAACTCAGATGAACTACTTATTTCTGACAGGAGAGAGAATACGAAAAAGGAAGAAAAATGCTACATTTACCGGTTTTGTTTACCTGATGACATGTGCATGAATCCGGTGGCCGGATCCATTAATTCATCCAACGGATGTAGTATCACTTAAAAAAGAATGTTGGACAATTTAGAAAAGGAAAACCAATGCCATGTTGGCCTCACGGCACCTCTATCCTTCTTGAAGGAAAAGGTCTTCGTTTCAAGTCCTTGTAATAGTAGTTTGATATTAATTGTTATTACCTCTTATCAAAAAAAGAAAAAAAAGGGTCATGTTTAGATTGATTTATTACCCTTAAATATTGGTGTCTTACAAACACAACTTTTAAACACGAATTGCTACCTCTAATTATAAGGACAAGGAGGATGGCTATGCGCATTAACATTCCTTACTTGGCTTCAGCCTAAAAATAAGAAAAGAGAAAGAGGGAAAATACCTTACTTGTGCACTCAAATTAAATAAGGAATTAAAAGGACCACTAATGTAGTTTGGGCTAAAAGCACGTCACGTGACATTCATGGGGGGCATCATTGGAAAACAACATATTTTCTCAAGCAAATTAATCGCACTAAATTAAATGTTGATTGCTTTAATTTTGACCGGCAGATTGGTAATTACAAAGAAAAATGTGTTTTTTTTTCCCCCAACTGTGCGTATGTGGATGATTATTACTAGGGTAATCCAGCTCATTAATCGAATCCCTAGTTTTTGTAAGCCCACTGTTGACACAGACCCCATTAACGTTACCTACTTGTTCATTCTGCCCCTTTTTTGGGTATAAAATGGTATGGCCAAGCTTTGAAAAAATGACACTTACATTGAGAAAATTAAACACCAATATCTGGGAAACCTTGCGCCCCATAATTTTTTTTTTCCCTTCTTCCATGGCAATGGGATGGATTTTATTTTTTCATTCTCTTGTACTATCTCTAGCCATGGTTTCCATACATCTGGCCGAGGCGGACGACAGGATCGTACCGGCAGTATACATATTTGGGGACTCCACGGTTGATGTTGGGACTAACAATTACATACCGGAGTGTCAAGCAAAGGCCAACATCCTTTTCAATGGGATTGACTCTCCTTACTCCAAACCAACCGGAAGGTTTAGCAATGGCCTTAACACCGCTGACGAACTCGGTATGAATCCACTTAACGGTCATTGATATGATCATAATCAATTTTTATATATATATATATATATATATATATAAAATAGTAACGATGATAGAATTAGTGAGAAGGTTAATTACACTTCAGTTTTTAATGTTAATGAGGCCTTTATGTGTTTTTTGGTTGGTAATTAGTGAGGCTTATGGGATATGAGTTAAGCCCACCACCATTTTTCGAACTTCTCACTCGTCCAAGAAGTTTCCAGGTGAATATACAACGTGGCGTGAACTTCGCGTCGGGAGGGTCTGGACTTCTCAACGAAACTGGACAACAAAAGTTTGTAAGTTTTCACTAATATTCCATCATCGCTGTATGGCAATGGGTGAGGCCACAACTGATCATGAGCGTTGGCCTCAATGTTTTTGTCAAGGAAAATGCCTACTCCATTTGATTTGTAAGTCTTACTTCTAATTATGTTCATTCCTATTTCCCCCAAAGACAAGGGTCATTTCAATGCAAGAGCAGGTCCAACAGTTCCAGACGGTCCAAGAGAACATCACACAGATACTGGGCGCAGAGAAAACTGCAAGCCTGCTTTCCAGATCTTTTTTCTTCATAAGTACAGGGAGCAATGACATCTTTGAGCACTTCGATCCCGCCGCTAACAGAACTCAATCCCCGCCAGATTTCTTGCACTCTCTCCTGTCCGCCTACTATAGCCATTTACAGGTCTCAAACTCGATCTCTAGCCCTCTCTTTTGTCACTTCACAGCTATAAATTAAGAGTCCGTTACCCAAACAATGAAACAAGTGTAGGAAACATAAAATCATTGAAAACAATATGTTAAAATTTCTTACTGTTTTCTGTAAGAAACACGTTTTCAGGATATAGAACCAAACCAGCTAGTGGTGTATTTTTATATTTTTCAGTATTAGGAAAAACGATCCTATTAAGAACTTTGTCATTTGCATGGCAGAATCTATTCAACCTTGGAGCCCGGAAATTTGGCATTGTGAGTGTTCCGCCTTTGGGTTGCTGTCCATCCCTACGTTCACAAGACCCCAACGGTGATTGTAATGATGGATTAAACGAATTTGCTGCAGACTTTCACGCGTCACTTAATGCCACCTTGGTTCAGTTGAGCTCAGAATCGAGAGAGATGAAGTATTCACTCGGAAATACATTGGACATGACCCTGCGTATCATCCAAGACCCACCTGTATTCTGTAAGCATTTTACATTTTACTCTTAAAATGTGAAAATCATAAATATAATATAGCTTGGAAAAAAAAAAAAAAAAAAAAAAAATCCCCTTTACCAGAAAAAAAAAAAAAAAAATCCAAAATCTCCCAATTTCAACCTTTTTGAATTACCAATTACGCCCTCCCCCTCCCCCCGGTGGGCGTTTTGGACCGACCTCAGGAAAAGGAAAAGTTAAGGGATAGGAAAGAAAAAGGAGGAACATGCTCCAGCAAATTTCATCATTTCGTTTATTTTTCCCTCTTTTTTGGAGATCCAAACAGAGTTTCAAACTTCCTAACTAAATTCTCTTCCATTTTCCACCAAATATTTGATTCACCCTTTCCTAGCGAATCCAAATTTTGTTCATTTTGGGCCGCAAATATTCCGGCTATTTTATTTGAAGTACCAAAGAAGTGTAGCAATTCTAATTATTTTTTTTATTCTTTATTTCCACCAATTTGGTTAGTTTTTAAGGACGTAAAAACAGCTTGCTGTGGGAATGGAAGTTACAATGGAGAGAGCAAATGTGACCCATCTTCCAACCTTTGCGAGGATCGGAACGAGCGCTTGTTCTGGGACAGGTTTCATCCGACTGAGCATGCCTCTTATTTGGCAGCTCTAACTTTCTTCGGCGGAGAAGCACCATTGATGACCCCCATGAATTTTAGTGTGTTGGCTCAGGTTTGATGTCTAAGATGCATGCCCTCTCCGGCCACCCACACTCAGCTCCCTACGTCTTTTCCCATCAAATGTGCTTTCAATAAATTGGAACTTGTAATTTCATTCTAAATTCGAGTCTGGATAGAATAATTAACCATGTTTGGGATTAAGATCCAAGACTGTTGATTATCAGCCATTGTTCAATAAATGTCCCACATGACTTGTACCTATTTCAGAGGATGGGTTTGTTTTTGTAACAAAAAAAAAAGGTTTGTATGTTGGATTGGGATTTGCTCAAGTTGGGGTCTTTAACTTGACGCTCAATTTAGCGTTAGATTTTGGACACGTAGGGGGATGCAATTATCAACGGCTGGGCTTCTCCTACAAATGCTAAAGTTTCTTCATCCCAGCTATTGATAATTGCATCCCCCAACTTGAGCAAATCCCAATCCAACATGGATTTGGATTTGCTCAAGTTGGGGTCTTCAACTTGACGCTCAATTTAACGTTAGATTTCAGACATGTGGGGGATGCAATTATCAACGGCTGGGCTTCTCCTACAAATGCTAAAGTTTCTTCATCCCAGCCATTGATAATTGCATCCCCCACATGTCTGAAATCTAACGTTAAATTGAGCGTCAAGTTGAAGACCCCAACTTGAGCAAATCCAAATCCATGTATGTTTTGATAATTGCATCCCCCTACGTGTCCAAAATCCAAATCCATGTATGTTTTGATATATTACAATTAAAATATAATATGACGGATACTCTGAAAACTTTAATGCTTTATTTGGTTTGCGGATTTTATCTACGAAAAAAAAAATGAAGAATTGTATTTTTTTCTTATTTGGTTGTAGCAGAAAATTGGTAAAAGAAGAATAATGGAAAGAATTTTGGATTGATATGATTTTATATTTTTCTTTCATTTTTTTTCCACGATAAAATTCACGAACCAAATAGAGGGTAAGAAAAATAATGCTCCGTAATTGAAATTTAAGAAAAATAATAAGAGGCCTTGTAATCTTATTGGCATCCTTAGATAATTAAATAAAATTAAAATATTAAATGATCAAAAAGTGTAGGTAAAGAAATTATTATCAACAAACAAGGAAAAATTACCCTTCTCTCCTCTTTTTATTTCTTTACCCTCCTCTTTTTTTTTTTTTTTTTTTTTTTTTTTGGAGTAGGGGGGTGGGGTGTTCGTTGAGGGGTGGGTTTGTCTGATTCTTGTGTAGTTTGCCATTCGAGGCTACAATGGTTTTTGGTTGCCGGCTTGTAGTACCTCAGTCCAATTGGGTCAGGTTCGAAAGTATCCAAGCTGAGCTGCACGAACCCATTCGAAACGCCCGGGTTGGAAAGAGTACTAATTCGAGTCAAAGATCATATGATTCGCTCTCTCAAATTAATTCTCTCAACCATAACTACTAAACTACATATTTATTTCTTCTTTAAGGGCCTGTTTGGGAATCCCACCACTTGGACCAGGTGGGTTCAGACCCTGGTGAGCTAACTGGTTCTATCAAAACTAATTTTAAATTGAACCGGTTCCAATTCATGAGTAGCTTGGTTGAAACGTAATTGTGACTTAATTCTAAATTTTACAGCATTTGGTTTGTATTACATCTCTCACAGGAGAACATCAGAAAAAATAAATTGAAAGGAAAAAAAATAAAGGAATAAGAAGAATGAAGCAGCATTCAAACCATCAATGTATGTGGATTTTGTGGGAAAAAGGAGAAAAATTCTAAATCAAAATCCCATCAAATCCAAAATTTTGATTTTTGAACCCCAAATTAAAACAACTAAAAACCTGATAACTACTTCAGTGGACTTACCAAATACTAGCCTTAGATTTTTGGACCATCCTTGTACCCAAAAAAACCAGATATCAAGGTTGCCAAACACCCCCTTAAATTAAGGGCTTTCTCGCTCAGATCCTTGGTCTTCGTTGCTACATCGATCCCCAAACATTTCATATGGGAACCAAATTTTGTATGTCTTCCTCCCTTAATTCCCTTATTTTTATTTTTATTTTTTTGTTTTTATTTTTAGAGTAAGTCATCTCTTATGCACTATTGGGTAGATAGAGAAAGCCAAAAGAAAAAAAAAAAAAAATGAAAGGAAAAAGAAATGAGAACAGGGGAAAATTGGAAGAAAATAAACCTTTTTATTTGTTTGGTTAGGAGTGAAAGTGGAAGAATGAGTTTTTCTTCAAGCCCTCTAAAATATTGTAGAAGGAATTTTAGTGCCAATAGCTTCGGCAAAAATATCATTTTCTTTCATGTCCTTTACTTTTTATTTTTAAGGGAATATGAGTTCAAATAAAAAGATTAGGGTTAATAACGTTTTAATACCTTCAACTTTGGGGGTAGTTTCAATTTGATCCATAAACTTATAATTGTCTCAATTTAATGACAACTTTTAACTTATTGTTTCAATGTAGGCCAAAGGCTGACGCCGTTAGGGTTTTTGGACGGAAATCGCATGTGCCGCGCACATGATGCTTACGTGGAGCCTATGTGGCATCCACTTGGCATCCACCTGTGTTATAGTCGACTATAACATTTCAAAAAAAACCCAATTTTTTTCTTTTCCTTCACTTTCTCAACAACCAAACAGGGGGGGGAGGGGGCCATGGATGCTCAGCATGCCTTAGCCATCAAAATCAAAACCCACAATCAAATAAAGAATTTAAAAACTCAGTTAAACGCATCACACCTATGCCAAATCTGTCCACTCCGCCCAACCTTTACCCCATAAACGCTAAGCTTCTCCATTGCTCGACCAAATGCCTCAAAGAACACATTCTGATTTGCCGCATACGTTTCCACATACAGCTTCGTCCTCAGGTCAATAATCATGGCGTGATTCGAATCTAAAAGCCCCAACCCCTTTGTCAAATTCTGGAAATATATGTTGTCGAACTTGTTCGGTGTCATTATATCGTTGAAAACCGATAGCTGTCGAGTTGTTCTTGTAATCGACACAGGCGTTTCGCAATGCCTCGACGAACCTCGGGTTCAATTTGGATCTCTTTTCTTTTTCTTTTTTTCATTTTCTTCTTGATTTTGGTTAGTGACAGCCATCCATTTTTTCCTTAGATCTGATGCACGTATCTTGGGTGTATATATGCGCTGGAGAAGATGACCGACGAGAAGGCAGAAGGGTTGCTCCGACGGGAGGGCTAAGGGGAAGGAGAAGAGCAGAGGCGGAGAGGAGAGAGAGTTGAGATCTGGTTTGAAACCCAGATCTGGGTTTTAGGAGCAAAACCCAGATCAATCAGATCTAAGGAAATGCCGGCTAAGGAAAAATATACACCCAAGATGGCGGCGGCCATAGCCACCCATTGGTAATACCGATGATGGCGGAAGTTTGATGGCCATAGCCACCCACTGGTAATGTCGATGACGGCGGCGGCCATAGCCACTGGTAATGCCGGCTGCCTTTTTTTTTTTTTTTTTGGATGGTTTCTGTGTTTGCTGCCATCGACGATCAGAGTGAGATGAGAGGAAGGGGAAGGAGAGGGAGAAAGACTCAGCAAAGAAGAAGGAAAAGGGAAGGAAAAAAAAAAAGAATGGAAGATCAGGGAAGAAGGGTACTCCATCACGGGCAATAGCGGCACCAAGAGCTCCTGCAATTGGCAAGACAGGAGAGAGAAGAGAGAGCCCAGGTGGATGCCAAGTGGATGCCACGTAGGCTCCACGTAAGCATCACGTGTGTGGCACATGCCATTTCCGTCCAAAAACCCTAACGGCGTTAGCCTTTGGCCCACATTGAAACAATAAGTTAAAAGTTGTCACTAAATTGAGACAATTCTAAGTTTATGGACCAAATTGAAACTACCCTAAAAGTTGAAGGTATTAATCCGTTATTAACTCAGAAGATTATTTCATTCCTTTCTATATTGTTTACCAAACAAAGAGAATGAAAGGAAAAGTTTCCTTTCCCTAAAAGTCCAATAGAGTTATGGACTTTCCAAGTCCCAAGCCCATCTCTCTTACCTTTTCTTTCACTTTTTCATTATTTCTACCAAATGAAGTATTGATTCAATTTTTTAATTATTTTAAATTAAAAACTAACATAAAACAATTTCCACCTTTCAACCTTAAAAAAAAAAATTTCAAAAAAATTTCAAAATTTTCTCGTATTACTTTCTCAAATAATTTATTTTAAGACTAGACTATTGCCACCACATAAAATACTCTAAACCTCCCATTTAATTTACATTTTAAAGATTTTATGAAAAATATAAAATAAATTTATGAAAACTAATCACATAGTCTACTAGAAAATATCATTCTGGACAACTTTGTAGGAGAGAATTTTTTCAAAATCTATCATTTAGGTAGACTTTTTGGTAATTTTTTTTATAGAAAATGAAATAAAGATTGTAAATGACTAAAAAGTCTACTTAAATGATAGATTTTGGAAAAAAAAATTTCTACAAAGTTGTTCAAAATAATATTTTCTAGTTCTACAAAGTTGTTCAAAATAATATTTTCTAGTGAATAATGCTATTAATTTTCGTAAAAACCTTTTATACTTTTCATAAAACCTTAAAAAACATAAACTAATAAAGATTTTGAGTATTTTATGCGATGACAATAACCTCACTCTTTATTTTATTCCAATCGGATTAGTGTTCATTCAATAACCAAAAGTGGAACTCTAGTGCAACCTTATTTACTCCCTCTCACTCGTTTCGCAAATACCCTTCCTCACAAAACCGACCTTTAACGGAAAAATGTTTTATGGGCTTTTGGCTATTGACGCAGTGGGCTTATGGCTATGTGACTTCCAAATCACTCCACGATCTTTTGCGTGTCCACTCTCCCGCCCAGGCTGCGACACGCACCCGCGTACGGCGCATGGTGCGTGCCCCTAATCCACCCTATATATAGGGCTCTAGGCATCTTCCTACTCTAGTTCTCAGTTCTAGGGTTTTTTTAACGCAGACGAGGGAGAGATATGGATTCAGAAGCAGTCCAGTGGTCCCATTTTCCGACGGAACTATTGAATATGATCGCCAAACGTCTCGACACTCGCACCGACGTTCTCCGACTTCGCGCCGTCTGTTCGCCGTGGCGATCATCTCTCACTCCCTTTCCCAAAAACTCCCCACCGTTTCCCATCAAACTCCCTTACCCCATCGCTCCCAACGCCGCGCTCAATCCAAACCGTCGTGGCCACTTGGCTCTCACCGGAAGCACAATATACTATCTCGAACCTCTTCACCCAAATGCCTCTTCGTCTTCTTCGAAGGGCTGGCTGGTTAAGGTCGGAGAGGAAAAACCAGGGAAAATGCGTCTCATGGACCCACTCTCAAAGATCTTAGTCGATCTCCCAACCAATAGTGTACCCAAGGCACTGAACTTGTTAAACGTACGAATCACTGAAGTTAGTAAAGTGTATGCTCTTCAATTTGATGATCTTGTCAAGTACCCTGCTACTGATATCAATGAATTGAAGTCGCTTATCATTAGGAAAGTTGCTATGTCGTCGAGTCCAGCTTCCACCGACGGTGATGATTATGTGGTCATGACGATCCATACTGGTGGAAAGTTGGGGTACTTGAAATTCGGAGACAGGAAATGGACTTTGATTGATGATGGTCAACAGAATTCTCGCTATGATGATCTTGTGTATCACAAAGAGAAATTCTATGCTGTTGACTATAAAGGGAGAATGATCGTGATTGATTCTTCGTTGAAGTTTCGAGTAGTTCCGTCTCCGGTGCGTCGGTGTGGTCTCCAATACGGCGGCCAATTCAAGCATTTGGTGGCATCGTTTGGGGATCTGTTTTTGGTTGATAAATTCCTCGACGCCGATGAAGAAATTTATTACGATGAGGAAGCTGGTGGTGCTGTTTATAAGCAGGGCGATCCTGATTGTCCGGTTCATTTCAAAGTTTATAAGCTGAATGATGAGGAAAATGGATGGGTTGAAGTGAAAAGCCTGGGTGGTCGAGCATTTTTTGTGGGTGATGACTGCTCCTTCTCTGTTTTGGCTCGAGATTTCCCTGGATGCAAAGGGAATTGCGTATATTTTTCGGAACCGGCCTTCTCGGAAGAAGAAGATGATCATCTAGGCTATGATTCTGGCATTTTTGACCTAGAGAATGGTATTGGTGGGCCTTTGTCAACTTTTCCGGGCTATTCAAAGATCTTCTGGCCACCCCCAGCTTGGCTCAAGCCAAAACCACGTTCTTCTTCTCGATGCTGAGCGAAAGGTATATTCTTTAGTTTTAAAATCCTAGTTCATAAACTTGATAAAAAAAAAAAGAAGAAAAATCCTAGTTCAAAATGCATATAGTGATAGTTTTTGCTTATAGCGTGATGTTTGCGGGTTTTTTCTTTTTACATGATATAACTTGATAGTTTTGAATATTTGAGATGAAAATGCAAATTTGCCTGTTGAATGCGGCATTATTTCACTATACACGGATCTAAGCCACTTGTGAACAGGCATGATTATCACGAACGGTTCGTGTCACTGCATGACGTTGTGCGGGTGATCCAAACCATTTATGTATATAGTTTTTATCTTAATATTTTGGGACTTAAAAAATAAATGGTTGAGATTAAAAGTCCTTATTTTAACTAATTAACTTACATAAGGGATCCCTTAAGAGGCCTATATATATCTGTCTTTATTTTCATGCAAGTTTTGCGTTGATTTGTCTTCTGTATCACTTTATTTTTATGGTTATATTTTTAATCATTTGGCAATGCATATAGTCGCTCATTAAGTAACACAAAGTGAAAAATACTTTAATAAACTTTATGTCAATCTTAGTTTGAACAAAGATTTTAATAGATAATCAACAGTACGTTTTGGCATAATTGATGAAAACATTCCCACTAGGATTAGCTGGAGTGGAGAAAGAATAGAGCCTTTACAGGCCATTCCGCTGCCATCTATGTCAAAAGTGGACACCTAAAAAGCTCACCTCTTCAAACATGTCTTGATACTGTCTTCTTCTTCTTCTTCTTCTTTCTTTCTTTCCATTTTTTTTTTTTTTTTTTTTTTTCCCAATTATTCTTAGGTATAAAACTCTGTTGCTTGATTTTGTTAACTGAAAGCTTTATTTACACAGGAGAAATAGGTTATTCTTTTTTTGTGTGTCGACCGAGCAAAGCCTTCTTCCCCTCGGTAATTCAAGACTTTTTCCATATCAGCCTCCTTAACCTTTACAGGTAGCTCGCAGGCAGCCCCCGCTGCAAAAGAAGAGACAAATCAGAAACTGAGGATAATCATAAACACAAGACAAATCAGAAACTGAGGATAATAATAAACACAAAACCGAAGAAGAAATATCGAAGTAACTTACGAGGTTCACTGGGCTCTCTTGGGGGACTCTTCGGCCCTCCTCACCGAGCATGTGAGGCTCAAAATCACTGTATATGAAAACTAAGTTCTTTATTATTATTATTTTTTTAATAAACTAGAAGTTGGGGGGCTTTTGGTATTGTTATGGTGTTGGTAAGGCATCACATGACCCACAATAGAGTATAGAAGGTAATGGAATGGGATTCTTAAGATTTAGAATGAGATTCCCAAATTTCCTAATTAAAGACTGTATTGTACACTTCATTTGACACTATCCTAGCACCCATGTGGCATGTAATTTAATTTTGAAGGACATTACATTAGTGGAACAATCTTTTTGTGTGCAACAATAAATAATTTAGATATTAATGATATACTATAAGATTTTGTATTTGTTTGGGGGATTTAATATCCGTTTTAAAAATTGATAAGGTGAACCTATCCCCACAATGAAAGTAACCCATATCTAAACAAATATTTCAATATTCTTGTCAGGCTTAGGGACAGGTTTTTGGGTTTATTGTCTTTATATGTGCAATAATCATATGTTGATCTAGACATCTGCTCTAGTGATTGTTCAATAATCAATCTGATTTCATAGAAATTCTGCAAATATTTTCATTCATTGTTTTGTTTATGTTGTTTTTTTTTTTCTTTCTACAAATGATTTTTTCTTCTTGACATGATCTTTAGCAGGTAAGCTATCACAAAGTTTTTGGCATTTACAATGTCGACAGAGGCTTTAACATCTAATTAAAGAAGATTTTGAACAAATTTAGCAACTGTCGACTGCAGGTGTAGATACTGAACCTTTTTTTCTTTTGGTCTGAAGAAAATGGTGTAGCACAAGTTTACATTCCTAGTTGTGCTAGTTTTAGTTAGTTTTAACTTATAAGCATTTAGAACTTTTGGGCAGTCGAACTGGTTTTTTTTTTTTCACAAGATGGTACTTTGTTCTTTTCGTTTCAAATATTGGAAAAGTGTGCTTGGCTGCTTTTGATTACCTAGGATTTTAAACTGTGAGAAGGGTTTCTGAAACAACTTTTCAACCATAGACCATTGTTATGAGGAAACAAGGATTGGATTTCCGCTGCTTCGTGAGAGGTTGCTTGATCAGTTGACGGGACATTTAGGTAACATGGTGGTAATGGCATATGGCACTCTGATGGCATTTGGATGAGTGGGTGAAGTGTAGTTGTTATCGCTGACCTTAAAACATAGTGGTGGGTGCTCCAGTGACAGCTATATAATGCTGAAATCTTCAGCATCAATCTTGAAAAGATTCGGGCAAGTTGAGCAATATTTTTGGGCATCAATCTTTAGTTCTCTTTTATGCACCACCATTTTGGTGAAATTTTTTGCATGTAAACGTTATGGTAGTAAACTTATACCATAGGTATGTGCAGATTAAGGTACTGCTTTCTACATGATGGTGTTTTGTTCTAACTAGAAAGTGATTGTGGTGCATTTCTCTATTTTGAATCTAATGCTTAGCTGCTGTTATGAGTTTATGAACACGTGAATTATTTTATGGGGTCAATTCCAATTCCCTGCCATTTGTATCGTTCCTCCCACTCCTTTGTTGAAGGCATCCTTTATGTACTGAAAGTAATGCAGCCGGCCCAGATTACTAGCTCGATAGGTTGAAGACTTCATTGGACCTAGATTCCCTGTAGCCTCCTTAATGCCAGATCATTGTCAAGGGAGGTTCCATAGTGGTCGTTGATTACTAGAATTTGCTTTTTAACATTGGTACCGTCACGGCAGCTAAGCTTTTGGCTTTTCATGGCTACTTTGGATTGCTAATTCTTTAACTTTAAAAAATGAAAAGGAACGTGAGGACAAAAATAAAATACATCATACATTTCAAAAGGTTGAAATCATTAAAACCCAAACCCTACCGAGTACAGACAAGCAAGCACCTATGAAACACCTATAGTGAGGGGGACTTCTTGGAGCGATGTGGTCCTTCCAGTCCATGGTCCTTAAATTGCCACGTCTATTTATGTTGATCTAATGGCCTAGAGTTAGCCACGTCTAGATCCCTATACAAGTTGCCGTTTTGCCCGTCCAGAAACGTTAAACGGCTTATTCCATCGGACAGGAATTTCAGCCCTCTTTCGTTGGCCTTGCAAGCTAGTAAGGCAGCTCAATACTCCAATTAGGCACAGCCATCCCATCTCTGATGTTGCCGTTGTTAATGGTGGATGATGAAAATGGGTTTACGGGTGAGGGTTAGATCTGTGAATGCTCAGATGATCGAGGGTTAGATCTGTGAATGCTCAAAGTGGGTTGATGAGCCCCACAGTCCACCCCTGCACTCCTTCCTCTCTCTCTCTCTCTACTGCATCTCATATATCTCTTCAACTCTATACATGTTTTTCCTCTTTCTTGAATCTCACTCTCAGATCTCACCATCTTCTCTTTCACACACTTTCTCAAGGACCATGGAGCCCAAATTTTAATGGGGTTGAACTAACTTCTATTCCTTTAAATTGTTAGCTAATCACCCAGTAATTCTGCTTATAAACTTGAATTTAGATGGGTTCTTGAATTTAACGGGGTTGAACTTACTTCTCTGGCGACTGCCTTTTAGAGGAAAAAGTAAAGGTGTAAAACGTAGTAGAGGGTTTACGCTCGGTTAAAACAAGTCCCCTACTGTTTTGCAGCAGCTTGGGCAGCATGACGTGGCTAGCTGTAAAGGCCGTCCACTGGAGGGAAATGGAGGGGAGTGGATCCGATCCCAGCAGGGAGTAGTGCACCATAAGATAGATTATCTTCTGTTCGTTCTCTAATTTGTTTTGGTCTTGAGAGAAACTAGAGAGAGATGGGTAATGGAAACCAGTGGTCCGATCTTCCAAAGGACCTACTGGCAATGATCGGTGAACGTCTAAACACTCGCATGGACGTTCTTCAGTTTCGTGGAGTCTCTAAATCATGGCGATCCTCCATCCCTCCCTTCCCTCCTTCCCCTCTCAGACTCCCTTTCCCCGTCCCACCCAACTGCCCCATCGATGAAGTCCCTCACGGTTACATCACCGTCACAGAATTCACAATCTATCGTCTTCAAGAAAACCCAAAGGCTTCCATATTCGAAGCATCATCTTTTTCTTCCTCTTCTTCACGTTCTAAGAACATTTTGGCCAAGGTTAAAGAGGAAGACAAAAACAACGTGTGCATCTTAACTCCATTCTCAGAAGTCCCAATCCAACTTTGGCACAAAAAGTTTCCAAGGGTAATGAACCTATTCGACTTTCATGTCTCAGAAATCAGTAAAATTTATAGAACTCCAAGTTATAGTCTCCACAACGGTTCTTCTATGCGACGGCTCCCTTGTATTAACAAAGTAGCAGTGTCATCTTCAAATTTTGTGAGGACTGGTAGTTATGCGGTCATGGCAATATATAATCATGGAAGACTCTGTTTTTTGAAATCAGGAGATGAGGAATGGACCGCCATAGATGAGCAAAATTCTGGGTACAGAGATGTTATCAGTCATAAGGGGAAATTCTATGCTGTCACCAACACTGGGAGTGCTATTGTGGTTGATTCATTTTTAGAAGTGTCAGAAATTGCATGTTCGATATTTGGTAGCGGTGGTGGTGGTGGTAGTGGTCGCCAAAGGCATTTAGTCGAGTCATTTGACGATCTGCTTTTGGTTGATAGACGTTCATGTTTTGGCCCGGCGTTGGTTAAATTCAGAGTTTATAAGCTAGATGAAGAGGAGCACAAATGGGTTGAGATGACAAGCTTGGGTGAACGAGTTTTGTTCGTGGACCAGGACGGTTCCTTCTCTGTTTCCTCTCGAGATTTGACTGGATGTGAGGGGAATTGCATTTATTATGTGGATAGGTATTTGAATAAATATACAAGTGTGTTCAGCTTAGAGGATGGTAGAGTTCGGCCTGCATCTAGCTTCTGGTTAAATCCATTTTTAATTTGATGCTGAATGTAAGTGTGAGCCATTCTAGTTTCTCTATCTTAGTTGATTATGTACTTGGTGATGATTGTTTATTAATGGCATTTCCTTTTCTAGTTTTCATAGTTTTGAAAAACAGATATGAACCCGCAAAATTTCAGTCTTGGATACATTATAATCTTATTGAACTTCTCTTTATTGATGTGTTGTTTTGTTTTTCTTTCATGAGTATGTCTTTTATGGAAAGCTTGACATGTCCTGTATCAAACCTGGGTATCCCAGAACCCCATCCTCGATCTCGAGCATATCTTGATTGAATTCTTGGTATGACCAGCAAGAGCTTGATTTGTCTATGGAAAATTATTGGAAGTAGGCTTTCAAAAGGAGACAATATTTTATGGTTTTGGTTTTTAGATGTTCTTTTTTCGTGACTGTCACGGTAGTGAATACTTTTATTTATTTGTTTGTTTTGGTATAATAGAAAGGGTTTCAACCTCTAACTTATCCACTCTTAACTTTTACTCCACTCACCCTCACCGTTAAGCTAGCTCTAAAAACTTTGGTGGTTTAATTTTTGTCTTTTTGGCTTTTCATAACCGTGGTTTAAAAAGAAAAGAAAAGAAAAGAAAAGAAGAAACAAAACATAAAGAATAGAGAACATTTCAAGCGGTGAAATTTCCAAACTCTATTAAGACCTGCTTGCACCTATTTATGGTGAGGGTGAGTCGGGTGACCAGCTGGAGGAATGCAGAGGCAGTCAGTCATAGGTGTGGATGAGCAAAACCCATGAAGGGGTATGAATTAGCAAAAATGTGTGAAAATAGGCCAATTCATTCAACAACCAAGGAAGGACAAGATTTCCAATCTGAAATGCTAGCCTTATCAATTCACTATTTTTCCAAAAATACCTTTCATTTGAAATGTGGTGATGTTTCGTCTGTAAAGGTAACATAAAAATTTAATGAAAAAAATTGTTATACAACTATTAACATGATGGAGTCCTCTCTCCCATAAAGGATCCGAATTTGGTGCTATAAGGGGTCTTTTACAGCATGGTGCAATAACCGTTGGAATGCCGACACGTGATGTTGGGTAAGCAATGGATGGTCTTGTACAGCATGGTGATGTTTATTGGTGGCTTTTCCCTCCTTTTTTTTTCTTTTTTTCCTTTTTTCCCCTTAATTTTCATAGTTTTGAAAAGCATAAATGAACCTGCAAATTTGCGTCTTTGGCACATTATAATCTTGTCAAACTTCTCCTTATTGATATGCTTTTTACGAGTGTGAAATTTGACCTGTTCTGCATCACTCTTTTGTATCGAATATGATTTCTATGACATAACAAGGCACAATATACTTTGATAAAGTATGACATAGAGTGAAATTAATTGATTGATCAACCGTATTTAATTTATTAAATCGAATGAAGATTTCATAGAGAAAGCCAGCAATATGTCAAGGCATGACCTGAGTCTACACTAATCCATACTAATTGTACACTGATGCAGAGCCTTGCTTCAGCTAACGCTTGGTGCTTCTAGTCAGGCAAGCACATGGTGTTTAACAAAGCACAAGAGAGAAAACTTTAGGAGAAAAATGGCAATGAACTCTTGAAGTTAAAATGAAGTTCCTGGAATTTTAAATTAAAGAGATGATATTTTATATGGAACAACGATGAAATGAATTTATGATTGATTTTCCCCGAGTTTTTTCCGACGGCCAATAATATTTCATTTCAATATATTCTGATGCAACATGGAACCTTACCCCCAGGAAGCAACTTGGGGAAGATTGTAAACCAGAATAGCCTGTTGGTATGGGAGGGTGACTGATGCAATGTAGAGGCATTCTTAGAGGAAATCACATCAGTTCTAAGGTTTTGCATAGAAAATCTATGTTTTGCTTCAGGACACCACTGCCTTGATGACAATGCAGACAAACCTACTTAAGCAGGGTGGAGATAAAAGCTGCTCACTGAATTGCAAGCCATGGCATGTAAAAGGGCACCCTTTCTATCTGTTTGGTTTCTCATCCTTCCCGAATCCAAGCCCACAAAAGAAGAGGATAGTGAAAGTATTTTTGCACAATGAGATGTAAAACAACCACTTACACAACTTCTACAGAAAATAAAAAAGGTCAATCTTTTAAGCTTCAATGGTTTGTGATTGATAAAACTATTTCTTGAATAATGTACTATTCTATGCAATCGGAACTTATGAGAAATCAAATACTGTCAAAAGAAATTTAATGGAAACTGCTAAAAAGTGGTGGTAATGGCGGTGGAAAGAAACTCCAAAATTGTATTTGTATATTTGTGTAACAATCTGGTTTTGCTTCATCTTCTGAGTTACAAGATCTTCACAGGGAAGCTCTTAGAAAGTTCGTTTTTTGTATTTACAGAGAAGGAAGAGGCTACAACAGCAGACAGAAAATGTTCTGGACTAATTGAGCAGAGCATTTAACTGCAAAATCTTTAGCACCAAGCTTCAGTTCTTTTTGGGTATGTGTTACCACTTACCAATATGCTACAAATTAAGTTTCAATTTTCTATCAGATGTTGATTCCAGTTAAGGTCATATATGCATCTTATTGTAACGTTTTCGGTCATGACCGATAGACATTAAGTAATGCTTGGCCCAGACAAGGACCAGCTATTGGCACAGACCAAGCGACAGGCTTGTTTTTTACTGATTGAGCCTTGGGGGTTCTACATCAAATGTTCTAGAAACGTGAAACCAAGCCCAGCCTGTGCCAATTCCACCTTTTTCATTTTTGCTATTCTCCTCATTTGTTTAAACTATACTTTAAGCAGGGTACAGTCCAGCCGTCCAGGGGCGTGATTATCCAGAGGAATGGTTGGGATTGATCACCCAACGTCTCCACAGTTCTTCCTATCTCCTTCCTCTTGCAAACTCCCCTTCCTATTCTCCCTTTCTGAGAAGCTACTCCTCAGTTTTTGACAGAAACGAGAGATGGAGAATACAGTCCAGTGGTGAGATCTTCCAGAGGAGTTGTTACGAATGATTGCCCAACGTCTCAATTCTCGCATGGATGTTCTTCGATTTCGCTCTGTTTGTGTGTCATGGCGGCATTCCTATATCCCTCCCTTATGCAATATATCTCCTCATTCCTCTCTCGAACTCCCCTTCCCCTTCCCCTTCCCTTCCAATCCCTACCCCTATTATCATAGGGGGTTGCTTCACCATCTTAATATCCAGTCTATTGTCTTCAACCTTCTCTGGAGATTCCAAATTGTTCATTGTCTTCTTTTTCTTCTAAGTGCTGGTTGCTAAGGGTTAAAGAGGAAGAACAAAACAAAATGCGGACGTCAAGTCTCCTTGCAGACTTCCGAATTAGGCCTTTGCCTCAAAACTTTCCAAAGTTATTGAACTTATTTGACTTTCAAATCATTGAAATCTGTAAAGCTTATAGTCCTCGATACTTCTACCTCAGCAACAATGGCTTGCATAAGACAAACGTAGAATTCTCTCCTCCTTATATTAATAAAGTAGCAGTCTTGTCTTTGAATGCTGTACATGCTCCAACTGATAATTATGCGATCATGCTGATGATATATAGTAGGAAAAAATTGGGTTTTTTGAAAGCAAGGGATGAGGGATGGACTAAAATAGAGGAGCAACATTCTGATTATAGTGATGTTATTAGTTATAAGGGGCAATTCTATGCTGTAAACTACTGTGGGAGGGCCATGGTGGTTGATTCTTTTTTAAAGGTTACAGAAATTGCTTCTTCAATTTGTGATGGTGGTGGTCACAGGAAACATCTGGTCGAGTTATTAGGGGATCTTCTTTTAGTTGATCGATATCTTCATGTCCGCAAGCAGACTGGTGGTTCATTTCAAAGTTCATAGGCTGAATGAAGCAGAGCATAATTGGGCTGGAGGTGAGAAACTTGGGTGATCAAGTGCTGTTTGTGGGCAACGAATGCTCCTTTTCTACTTCTGCAAGAGATTTTGCTGGATGAAAGGGAATCGTATTTATTAGAATGATAAACACTTGACTATTGGAAGATTTCGGCCTTACAACTCCTGTGTATTCAACTTGGAGGATGGCAGTCGGCGGCAGCTAGGTAGCATGTTGCCTGGGGTGATCTGACTTGTGATTTGATTGCTGAGTTTTTTTCGTTATATCATAGGTAGGGGTTTGTTTTGGGTCTAAATTGGGTAGTAAGGAGGGCTTCTCTTGTATGGGTGTGGCTGGGATTATTTAAAGGGTGCTTCTATGTTATGTATCTTGCGATAATGCTATTACTAAAATTTGTTTTTGCCTACCAAAGAAAAAAAATCTGACATATTTTGGCCACCCCCAAAATCAAATCCATGTTCATGCGTGTGTTGTCTGTAAGTTTGAAATATTTTAGCTCTAGATTTTAATTGATAATGTACTCTTTGGAGGTTCATGTTTGCATGGTAGAGTGATGCTAGCATCTATTTTAGCTCTGCCTTTTCTCCCCAAGATTCCTGTTGAAGACTTTTTACTAAGTTCTTTGGATTTACATAATTTTGAGAAAAAACTTCGTATTATAGTCTGAAGAATTCCATGGCCATCTGGGGCCACCAGTCAGATAAGCAGACCATTCATAGTGGGAACTGGGAAGGTGATGTGAGTTTGTTATTTTTTCAGCTTTTTTTATAGGGAATTTGGCTTCCATTTGCCCCATGGCAGGTGACTAATCAGGTGAAATTTGCCTACCAGGAGAACTGAAACAGAACACAAAATTATTAGGAAGCCATTCAGCTACCATCTTTGCCAAACATGGACCCCTGGAGAATCCATCCTTTAAACAATGTCTTGAAATTATGGTGATTTATTCTCTGGTGTGAGAATTAACTCATTAAGCGCTTCTTTTGTGAAATGGAATGAAATTTATATTCATAGTGAGGGATGGTATATTGGTCTGTAGTGACCAGCTGTTGCATCTTGCCTCTGGTTAAATCCATGTTTATTTTGAACAATTTTTTTTTAAACAAAAATGTAAGATAGGCGAAAGTCAGAGGGCCGGCCATACATCTTGATGCTACATGATAGTTCTTATTGTAAATGGTACATTTGGATGAAAGTACTTGCAATAAAGATTTTGACTGAGGTACAATTTCAACTTCATTCGTTGTTTCTGCTAGTCATTATAATTTGGCATTGAAATCCCATCTTAATCTAAATCTCTCCTGCAAATCTCATATATAAATAGATCCTAAGTTTTCTTTAGTGCTAACATGACCTAATCATACAGAAGGACATGAAAGGGGGAATAGAAGAAAAGGCAGAGGATGCTTATCCAAAAAAAAGAAGAAAAATAGGCAGGGGATCTCTGGTTCTTCTAAATAAACTCTAGGAGCGGAAGGGTCATATGTAAACACTTTGTTACTTTCCAATTTCCATTAGTCTAAGCTGGTTGTCTTGTTCTTCCTAGGAAGACCCGCTATCCATGGCAGTGGGCCACTCGTGCACACGATAGCAACCTGAGGGAAAGGAGGAGAAGTTAAAAGAATGGTAACGTGCGCCGAGAGAAATTTGTCTCTGGTCAGTAATCACAACTCTGTGTCCCTTACCTTTGGTTCATTCTCCAATTAAGTCGTCTGGGTGTTGAGAGAAACAGGGGAGAGATGGATGGTGGAAAGCAATGGTCCCATCTTCTTCCAAAGGACCTACTGGTAATGATCGTTAAACGTCTCAAAAGCCGCATCTATGTTGTTCGACTTCTCGCCGTCTGTAAATCATGGCGATCCTCCCTTCTTTCCTTTCTCGAGGAAGAGAAGCTTCAATATTCCCCTCTCAAAATCCCACTCCTCATCCCTCCCGACTACCCAATCAATGAAATCCCCGTCGGTTTCATCACCATCTCAGAATCCACAGTCTACTGTATTGAACCCTCTCAACAAAACTTAAAAGCTTCGGTAGGCAGAAAAGCTTCTTCTTCATCATCTTTTAAGGGCATTTTGGTTGAGGTTGAAGATGAAGGACCAACAAGCTGCGTCGATTAAGTCATCTCTCAGCACTCCAAGAGCGTCAGCATAAAAAATTTGCAGAGGAACTCAACTTATTGGAGCTTCGGTTCACCGAAATCAGCAAAGTTTATAGAACTAGAAGCGACACTCTCTTCAACAATGACGGTTCAATAGTGCGGCTTCCTCGTATTAAGAAAATAGCGATATTGTCTTCAAACTCTATGAGGGCTACTGCTGATAGTTTTGTAGTCATGGCGATATTTAATCCTGGGAGATTATGGTTCTTGAAATCAGGAGAGGAGAAATGGACTACAACACATGAGCTGCATTCTAATTACACAGACGTCATTGCTTGTAAGGGGAAATTCTATGCTATCACCGACAATGGGGCTGCTATTGTGATCGATTCTTTTTTAAATGTGACAAAAATTGCATCACCACTACAAGGACATGGTTTTGGGCACCAGAAATATTTAGTCGATTCATTCGGGGATATGCTTATGGTCTCAGGAATTTTTGGTGATAGAGTTTCTAAGCTGGATGAAGTGAAGCGTGAGTGGGTTGACATGACAAGCTTAGGTGATCGAGTGTTGTTCGTGGACGAGCACTGCACCTTTTCTGTTTCTACTCGAGAGTTCACCGCATGTAAAGGGAATTGTATTTTTACGTCGATATATGGAAGTGTTCGAATTTAGAGGATCGTAGATGGCAAGGGTTGGATGAATGCTTCTTGGGAGTTTCGCTTGAAGGAGTGGGAGGTATTTCACTTTCTCTTGATGTCAGTCACGTGCGTGGTTTATCTTGGGCATTAGTTAATACGAAGTTATCTAATGCAGAGTGTATCGGTAAGAAAAAGAAAAAGAAAGAAAAAGAAAGAAAGAAAAGAAGGAAGAAGAAACATAGGGGATGGTGGTAGACTTTAACAGCTGCATCTTGCCTGCGGCTAAATCCGCAGAATTACACATAGCTTTCCCTATGACATGGTTACATTTCTGTTTTATAAGGCATGTCTTCATTCCTCATGTCACTGTTAGAGTGAGGCGAGTGACAGTGCTAGCAATTGACATTAGCATTTCTCTTGCACGGTGACCTTCATTCATCCTCTCTCTCTCTCTCTCTCTCTCTCTCTTTAAAGTTAATTATGAATGCGTCGGTTGTAATAATATCATTAAACATTTCTGTATTTATCTTTCTTTGATGAGAATATCGATCTTGTACCAACTGTGCGCTTATTTAACTACTGGGTCAGCTATTTTGTGCAGTATGTTTCCAATGATAAAATAATGCATCCTATTCTGAGATTTGAGCACATGGAATCAATGAAAGTTGTTTCGAGTTAACCATGTCTAGTTCATAAATTCAATGAAGACTTGAATGGAGAGAAAAAATAAGTGAAATCTGCACTAATGATCCCCGTTCAATCAATTAAGGTAGAAAACTGTTACGTACTAAGTTCTCTATGTTTGCTGAGTTTTGGAAAAACATAAGTACATAAAATGTTCATGCTTCATATTATAGCCTGAAGAATTTCAAATTCACTTGAGGCCGTCAGGTAGATAAGCAGACCATGAGTGGGACGGCATTGTGAGTTCATTTTATTTTTTCAGCTTTCGCTCAGGGAATTTGAGTTCCTTTTGCCACATGCAAGGCAGGTGACTAGTCAAGTGAAATTTGCCTACCATGAGAGCTGAAACAGAAAAAACACAAGAGTACTTATGAGACCATTCAGCTACCATCTTTGTCGAACATGGACACCCGGAGGATCCATCTTCTCAAGTCTCAACTAATCTGATCTTGCCAAACCCAGACCAAAATTAATCCTCACCTAGGAAAACTCTGTAGAATCTCGCCCTTCACGACTCCATTGCAGGTGTCTACACCTGCCATTTCATAAGAGAGATGGTTTTCTTGTGCTGGACTCGTCCTTCTTCCCAAGATCAGGAGGCTTGCATTAACAAGTCCGGTGGGTTTAACTATGACACAAAGTTCAGAGGAGCAACCGCTAAGCCCATGTCTTGCCTTCAACAAGGACAAGGAGCTCGCAAATGACGGTTTCTCACTCAACCACGCTTGCGTTTTGGTTGGTTCTGGTCTTGACACTTACGAGAAGGGCAAGACTGCTCTTCAAAATTGGAAGCATTTTGGATTGAATTGGACATTTGTTGATCCAAAGACTCTAATTCAAAGTGGGGTGAAGTTTTGCGCTTGCGTCAAGGAGTTTGTGCCATGGCTCATGATGCCTCTCCAAGTGGCTTATGTCAACGAAAACAGAAACTCGAAAAAGCTCATGGCTTCTTTTGGTTTTGGGAGTGGCACTCTTCAAGGTCACTTACTGGTTAGTGATTCTTTGCTAGTTGTAGTCTTATTTTTGAATGGTGGAGAACTTATGGGTTGTTTGGATATGTTTCTATTTCTCTAGTTTTCAGGATAAAGAAGGGAGAGAAAAGAGAAAAAGGAGAAGGGGAAGGGTGGGGGGTGGAACTTAGTTGAAAATTTCAATTTAAAGATTGGCAGTGAATTTCCTACCTCAGCTGTGATTTTCTCTTTCCATCCATAATCTTGTTAACAGAGTACTTGGATTTCTTTCTTCTTTAGCAAACATAAACCAGAAAAATATTGTTTTCTATGTGGACTAACTTTTCAAACTTTACTGTTATTGTAGTGCAACAGGAAAAGTTAAGTCATTATGGTCGATGGTTGGCATCATCAATGTCTGGGATTGTGATACCCAAATTGGAAGATGTAGTATTTATAAGTAATTCATCATTCCGATGATTTGGATCAATAAGTTAATGGACCACATGTGGCTAGCTAGGTAGCATAGACAAGAATTCATATGACTTCGCTTTCTAATTGACTCATTTTGAAATTCTACATCCATGGAAAAATGTATCAATCCAGTGTGTGGAATCCTTTGTGTCAATTTGGTTGGGTCATGCTGTACGTTTGAGTCATTTGACTTCTCAAGCACACACTATTTGGTCTTCCATGGTGATCCTCCATCCCTCCCTTACCACCTCCTTCTTCCCCTCTCCAACTCCCTTTCCCCATCCCACCCAACAAAGCCCCCAATAAAATCTGTCGCTGCTACATGACCGTCGAAGAATCTACCGTCTATCGCATCTTCAACCCTCTCAACAAAACCCAAATACGTCAATATTCGGAGCATCTTCTTCCTCTTCTTCTTCATCTTCTGACAACTTGTTGGTTAAGGTTGAAGAGGAAGAACCACTCAAAATACGTCTCTTGACTACACTCACAGAACTTCAAATCCAGCGTCGGCATAAAAAACTCCCCAAGGTCCTCAATTTACTCGACTTTGGGGTCTCTGAAATTGGTAAATTTTATAGAACTCAAAGCTACGCTCTTTCCGAAGGATCTTCATGGGAGTTTTCTGTTATCAGTAAATTAGCAATCTTATCTTCAAATCCCACGAGAACTGCTTCTGCTGATAGTTACGCGGCCATGGCGATATATAATCGCGGAAAATTATGTTTCCTTGAAATCAGGGGAAGAGGGTAGACGGCAATATTCTGATTATTACAGTGGTGTTATTAAATACGAGGGGCAATTCTATGCCGTCACCAGCAACGGGAGTGCTATTGCGGTCGATTCTTTCTTGGAGGTGACAGAAATTGCATCACCAATACGTGAGGGGTGGTGGTGGTCACCATAAACATTTAATCGATTCATTCGGCGATCTGCTTTTGGTTGATATACATCTCCCTCTGGAGCATACCGTGGAGGATCAATTCAGGGTTTATAAGCTTGATGAAGAGGAGCGTAAATGGGTTCAGATAATCAGATGAGAAGCTTGGGTGATCAAGCGTTGTTCATGGACACGCACTGCTCCTTTTCTGTTTCTGCTCGAGATTTCATTGGATGTAAAGGGAATTGCATTTACTACGCTGATAAGTGTTTTTGGACATATAGGAGTGTGTTCGACTTGGAGGATGGCAGTCTTCAGCAGCTGCATCTTGACTCTGATTAAACCCAATTTTGAATGTAGGTGTGAGCCATCCTAGTTTCTCTTAGTTGATAATGTACTGAGTGATCTCCATTTACATGGTGATGTTTATTGGTGGCTTTTCCTTTTCTGTTTTGTTCCCTTAATTTTCATAGTTTTGAAAAGCATTAATGAACTTGCAAATTTGCGTCTTTGGCACAATATGATCTTGTCAGACTTCTCCTGATTGATATGCTTTTTATGGGTGTGAGACTTGACCTGTTCTGCATCACTCTGTTGTGTCTAATATGATTTCTATGACATAACAAGGCACAATATACTTTGATAAAGTGAAATTAATTGATTGATCAACCATATTTAATTTATTAAATCGAATGAAGATTTCATAGAGATGGCCAGCAATATGTCGAAGGCATGATTGAGTTTACACTAATCCACACTAATTGTACGCTGATGCAGAGCCTTGCGTCAGCTAATGCTTGGCGCTTCTAGTCAGGCAAGCACATAGTGTTTAACAAAGCACAAGAGAGAACTTTAGGACAAAAACGGCATTGAACTCTTGAAGTTCAAATGAAGTTCCCGGAATTTTATATTAAAGAGAAGATATTTTCTATGGAACAGCGACGAAATGAGTTTATGATTGATTTTCCCCGAGTTTGTGCCGAGGGCCAATAATATTTCATTCCATAGGGAACCTCACCCTAGGAAGCTACTTGGGGAAGATTGTAGACCAGAGTATCCTCTTCGTATGGGAGGGTGACTGATGCAATGTAGAGGCATTCTTAGAGGAAATCACATCAGTTCATAAGGTTTTGCATAGAAAATCTATGTTTTGCTTCGGGACACTGCCGCCTTGAGAACAATGCAGACAAACTTACAAGCATGGCATGTGAAAGGGCACCCTTCTATATGTTCAATTTCTCATCCTCCCCCAATCCAAGCCCACAAAAGAAGGGGGTAGTGAAAGTATTTTTGCATGATGAGATGTAAAACGACCCTTAACTTCCACAGAAAATAAAAAGGGTAAATCCTTAAAAGCTTCAATGGTTTGTGAATGAAAAATCTATTTCTTGAATAAAGTACTATTCTATGCAATCAGAACTTATGAGAAATCAAATACTATCAAAAGAAATTTAAACGAAACTCCTAAAAAGTGCTGGTAATGGCGGTGGAAAGAAACACCCAAATTGTATTTGTATATTTGTGTAACAATCTGGTTTTGATTCATCTTCTGAGTTACAAGATCTTCACAGGGAAGCTCTTAGAAAGTTTTTTTTTTTTTTTTTCAGAGAAGGAAGAGGCTACAACAGCAAACAAAAAAGTTCTGGACCAATTGAGCAGAGCATTGAACTGCGATGTTTTTAGTTATTGAGTTTTTTCTGTGGCTCGGATTATTTTAAGGGTGCGCTTCTATGTTTGTATCTTTCAAAAATCCTTTTAAAAAATTTGATTTTAAGAGCATTGAAGTATAGTTGTTATTGCTGACCTTAAAGCATAGTGGTGGGTGCTCCAGTGACAGCTATATAATGCTGAAATCTTTAGCATCAATCTTGAAGAGATTCAGGCAAGTTGAGCAATATTTTTGGGCATCAATCTTTAGTTCTCGTTTATGCACCACCATTTTGGTTAAATTTTAGCATGTAAACGTTATGGTGGTAAACTTATACCATAGGTATGTGCAGATTAAGGTACTGTTTTCTACATGATGGTGTTTTGTTCTAACTAGAAAGTGATTGTGGTGCATTTCTCCATTTTGAATCTAATGCTTAGCTGATGTTATGAGTTTATGAACACATGAATTATTTTATGGGGCCAATTCCAATTCCCTGCCATTTCTATCTTCCCCCCCACTCCTTTGTTGAGGGCATCGTTTATGTCCTGAAAGTAATGCAGCCGGCCCAGTATTGCTAGTTCGATAGGCTGAAGACTTCATGGACCTAGATTCCCCGAAGCCTCCTTAATGCCAGATCATTGTCAAGGGAGGTTTCCATAGTGGTCGTTGATTACTAGAATTTGCTTATAACATTGGTACCGTCACGGCAACTAAGCTTTTGTCTTTTCATGACTACTTTGGATTGCTAATTCTTTAACTTTAAAAAATGAAAAGCAAAGGGAGGACAAAAATAAAATACATCATACATTTCAAAAGGCTGAAATCATTAAAACCCAAACTCTAGAGAGTAAAGACAAGCATGCACTTATGAAATACCTACGGTGAGGGGGACTTCTTGGAGCGATGTGGTTCTTCCAGTCCATGGTCCTTAAATTGCCACGTCTATTTAAGTTGATCTAATGGCCTAAAATTAGCCACGTCTAGATCCCTATACAATTTGCCGTTTTGCTCGTCCAGAAACGTTAACGGCTTATTCCATCGGACAGGAATTTCAGCCCTCTTTCGTTGGTCTTGCAAGCTAGTGAGGCGGCTCCATACTCCAATTAGGCACAGCCATCCCATCTCTGATGTTGCCGTTGTTAATGGTGGAGGATGAAAATGGCTTTTAAGGGGGAGGGTTAGATCGGCGAATGCTCAGGTGATCGAGGGTTAGATCTGCGAATGCTCAGGTGATCGAGGGTTAGATCTGTGAATGCTCAAAGTGGGTTGATGAGCCCCACGGTCCACCCCTCCACTTCCTCTCTCTCTCTCTCTCTACTGCCTCTCATATATCTCTTCTAGTCCATACATGTTTTTCCTCTTTCTTGAATCTCACTCTCAGATCTCACCATCTTCTCTCTCACACACTTTCTCAAGGACCAAGGAGCCCAAACTTTAATGGGGTTGAACTAACTTCTATTCCTTTAAATTGTTAGCTAATCACCAGTAATTCTACTGATAACTTGAATTCAGATGGGTTCTTGAATTTAACGGGGTTGAACTAACTTCTCTGGCGACTGCCTTTTAGAGGAAAAAGTAAAGGTATAAAACGTAGGAGAAGGTTTACTCTCGGTTAAAACAAGTCCCCTACTGTTTTGCAGCAGCTTGAATGGCAGCATGACGTGGCCAGCTGTAAAGGCCGTCCACTGGAGGGAAATGGAGGGGGAGTGGATCCGATCCCAGCAGGGAGTAGTGCACCATAAGATAGATTATCTTCTGTTCGTTCTCTAATTTGTTTTGGTCTTGGGAGAAACTAGAGAGAGATGGGTACTGGAAACCAGTGGTCCGATCTTCCAACGGACCTACTGGCAATGATCGGTGAACGACTAAACACTCGCATGGACATTCTTCGGTTTCGCGGAGTCTGTAAATCATGGCGATCCTCCATCCCTCCTTACCCTCCTTACCCTCCTTCCCCTCTCAGACTCCCTTTCCCCGTCCCACCCAACTGCCCCATCGATGAAATCCCTCACGGTTACATCACCGTCACAGAATTCACAATTTATCGTCTTCAAGAAAACCCAAAGGCTTCCATATTCGAAGCATCATCTTTTTCTTCTTCCTCTTCTTCACGTTCTAAGAACATTTTGGCCAAGGTTAGAGAGGAAGACAAAAACAACGTGTGCATCTTAACTCCATTCTCAGAAGTCCCAATCCAACTTTGGCACAAAAAGTTTCCGAGGGTAATGAACCTATTCGACTTCCATGTCTCAGAAATCGGTAAAATTTATAGAACTCCAAGTTATAGTCTCCACAACGGTTCTTCTATACGATGGTTCCATTGTATTAACAAAGTGGCAGTGTCATCTTCAAATTTTGTGAGGACTGGTAGTTATGCGGTCATGGCAATATATAATCATGGAAGACTCTGTTTTTTGAAATCAGGAGATGAGGAATGGACCGCAATAGATGAGCAAAATTCTGGGTACAGAGAAGTTATCAGTCATAAGGGGAAATTCTATGCTGTCACCCACACTGGGCGTGCTATTGTGGTTGATTCATTTTCGGAAGTGTCAGAAATTGCATGTTCAATATTTGGTGGTGGTGGTGGTCGCCAAATGCATTTAGTCGAGTCATTGGACGATCTGCTTTTGGTTGATAGATGTCCATATTTTGGCCCGGCGTTGGTTAAATTCAGAGTTCATAAGCTAGATGAAGAGGAGCACAAATGGGTTGAGATGACAAGCTTGGGTGAACGAGTTTTGTTCGTGGACCAGGACGGTTCCTTCTCTGTTTCCTCTCGAGACTTGACTGGATGTGAGGGGAATTGCATTTATTATGTGGATAGGTATTTGAATAAATATACAAGTGTGTTCAGCTTAGAGGATGGTAGAGTTCGGCCTGCATCTAGCTTCTGGTTAAATCCATTTTTAATTTGATGCTGAATGTAAGTGCGAGCCATTCTAGTTTCTCTATCTTAGTTGATTATGTACTTGGTGACGATTGTTTGTTAATGGCATTTCCTTTTATTGATCTGTTTCTTTGTTTTACTTTCATGAGCATGTCTTTTATGGAAAGCTTGACATGTCCTGTATCAAACCTGGGTATCCCAGAACCCCATCCTCGATCTCGAGCATATCTTGATTGAATTCTTGGTATGACCAGCAAGAGCTTGATTTGTCTATGGACAATTATTGGAAGTAAGCTTTGGAAAGGAGACAATTTTTTATGGTTTTGGTTTTTAAATGTCCTTTTATCGTGACCGTCACGGCAATTAATACTTTTATTTATTTTGGTACAATAGAAAGGGTTTCAACCTCTAATTTATCCACTCTTACCTTTTACTCCACTCACCCTCACGGTTAGGCTAGTCCTAAAAATTTTGGTGGTTTTTGCCTTTTTGGCTTTTCATTACCATACTTTAGTTTGTTAAAAATAAAAAATGAAAAAATAGAAAATAGAAAATAATAGAAGAAACAAAACATAAAGAACAAAGAACATTTCAAGCGGTGAAATTTTCAAACTCTATTAAGACCTGCTTGCACCTATTTATGGTGAGGCTGAGTCGGGTGACCAGCTGGAGGAATGCAGAGGCAGTCATAGGTGTAGATGAGCAAAACCCATGAAGAGGTATGAATTAGCAAAAAATTGTGTGAAAATAGGCCAACCTATTTTAAAACTTGGACATATGAGGAAAAATGATCCCTGATCATGTAAATGGTACAGGTGACATGCTGATGTGGTGTATTAGAGCTACAAAATTATGCCATGTTGATGTGGCTCCACAAGATAGCTTTCATGAAAAGAACATCTACTATTATTCGTCGAATGACAAAAAATGAATGATTTAAGTGGGTGAAGTAGGAATTTTCATTTCTTCATATTGCAATTTTTTTTTTTTTTTTTTTTTTTTGTCATTTCTTTCCACACGAATTCAAATTCATTCAACAGCCAAGGAGGATAAGATGTCCAATTTGAAAGACTAGCCTTATCAATTCACTATTACTCTACAAATACCTTTCATTTTAAATGTGGTGATGTTGCGTCTTTGCAGGTAACATAAAACTTTAATGAAAAAATTTGTTCACAACTATTAACATGGTGGAGTCCTCTTTGTAAACTACTAAATCACTCAACGATCTCTTGCGTGTCCATTCACTGTCTTCTTTATTTTTTATTTTTACTTGGGGACTGTTTTCTTTAGTTGACATATTACAATGTGGTGCTACAAGAAGCCATATATTTAATTTTTTTAAAAAAAGAAAAAAAAAATAAAAGCGGCAGTAGCAATGCCGCTTTTAAAAAGAGCAGTTGGTACTACCGCTTTCATATTTTTTTAATTTTTTCTAGAAGGCGCAATTGATACTGCCGCTTTTTAAAAGCGCTATTGTTACTGCTGCTTTCATTTTTTTTTTTTGGGAAGTGGTAAAATCCTGTTTACTAGGAAAAGCCCCTCTCTCTCCCACGATTGGAGTTCCCCACGCCGTCCTCGGCACTTGTCAATTGGCCGGACTCCGCCCTCAGCCGTCGCCATCCAGAAAGTAGTGCACTCTTGTAAGATCCATCATCATTGTCTTGTCCAAGTCGTTTGGGTCGTTGGGGAAACTAGAGAAGATATCAGGGATGGGTGGTGGAAACCAGTGGCCCGATCTTCCAGTCGACGTTCTTCGATTTAGCGCCGTCTGTTCATCATGGTGATCCTCCATCCCTGCCTTACCACCACCTTCTTCCCCTCTCCAACTCCCTTTCCCCATCCCACCCAACAAACTCCCCAATAAAATCTGTCGCGGCTACGTGACCGTCGAAGAATCCACCGTCTCTCACGTCTTTAACCCTCTCAACAAAACCCAAATACGTCAATATTCGGAGCATCTTCTTCTTCATCTTCTAACAACTTCTTGGTTAAGGTTGAAGAGGAAGAACCACCCAAAGTACGTCTCTTAACTACACTCACAGAACTTGAAATCCAGCGTCGGCATAAAAAACTCCCCAAGGTCCTCAAAGCTACGCTCTTTCCGAAGGATCTTCATGGGAGTTTTCTGTTATCAGTAAATTAGCAATCTTATCTTCAAATCTCACGAGAACTGCTTCTGCTGATAGTTACACGGCCATGGCAATATATAATCGCGGAAAATTATGTTTCTTGAAATCAGGGGAAGAGGAATGGACTCCTATAGACGGCAATATTCTGATCATTACAGTGATGTTATTAAATATGAGGGGCAATTCTATGCTGTCACCAGCAACGGGAGTGCTATTGCGATCGATTCTTTCTTGGAGGTGACAGAAATTGCAGCACCAATACGAGGGTGGTGGTTGTGGTCACCATAAACATTTAATCGATTCATTCGGCGATCTGCTTTTAGTTGATATACATCTCCCTCTGGAGCATACCGTGGAGGATCAATTCAGGGTTTATAAGCTTGATGAAGAGGAGCGTAAATGGGTTTAGATAATCAGATGAGAAGCTTGGGTGATCAAGCGTTGTTCATAGACAAGCACTGCTACTTTTCTGTTTCTGCGCGAGAATTCATTGGATGTAAAGGGAATTGCATTTACTACGCTGATAAGTGTTTGTGGTTATATGTGTTCGACTTGGAGGATGGCGATCTTCAGCAGCTGCATCTTGACTCTGATTAAACCCAATTTTGAATGTAGGTGTGAGCCATCCTAGTTTCTCTTAGTTGATAATGTACTGAGTGATCTCCATTTACGTGGTGATGTTTATTGGTGGCTCTTCCTTTTCTTCTTTTTTTTCTTTCCTTTTTGTTCCCTTAATTTTCATAGTTTTGAAAAGCATTAATGAACCTGCAAATTTGCGTCTTTGGAACAATATAATCTTGTCAAACTTCTCCTGATTGATATGCTTTTTATTGGTGTGAGACTTGACCTGTTCTGCATCACTCTTTTGTATCCAATATGATTTCTATGACATAACAAGGCACAATATACTTTGATAAAGTATCACATCAAGTGAAATTAATTGATTGATCAACCATATTTAATTTATTAAATCGAATGAAGATATCATAGAGATAGCCAGCAATATGTCAAGGCATGAGTCTACACTAATCCACACTAATTGTACACCGATGCAGAGCCTTGCGTCAGCTATGGCTTGGCGCTTCTAGTCAGGCAAGCACATAGTGTTTAACAAAGCACAAGAGAGAAAACTTTAGGAGAAAAACGACAATGAACTCTTGAAGTTAAAATGAAGTTCCCGGAATTTTATATTAAAGAGATGATATTTTCTATGGAACAACAATGAAATGAATTTATGATTGATTTTCCCCGAGTCTTTGCTGAGGGCCAATAATATTTCATTTCAATATATTCTGATGCAACATAGGGAACCTCACCCCCAGGAAACCACTTGGGGAAGATTGTAAACCAGAATAGCCTGTTGGTATGTGAGGGTGACTGATGCAATGTAGAGGCATTCTTGGAGAAAATCACATCAGTTCTAAGGTTTTGCATAGAAAATCTATATTTTGCTTTGGGACAGCGCTGCCTTGATAACAATGCAGACAAACCTACTTAAGCAATGTGGAGATAAAAGCTGCTCATTGAATTGCAAGCATGGCATGTTGATGCAGCGGAAAATTACGCGGTCGAGACTAGCTCACCAAAAAACAAACAAGCTTCCACCAATCTGTTGATTGTCGTAAGAACAATGCCAGATAGTAGGCAACCACAATCAATATTCTCTCAAGAACACGAAAGTAGGAAAATAAAGGAGAACTTTTTCTCTCAATATTATTAATCTCATAAAATAATCAACGTAACACCATTTGCCATAAGGCTTACATCCCTTTATATAGAGAACTAATAAGAAAAACCTAGTTCTACTAAAACAAGACAATCTAGTTCTACTAGAACAAGAAAACCTAATTCTACTAAAACAAGTAAGAAGAAAAACCTAGTTCTACTAAAACAAGACAACCTAGGAAACAAATTAAATTAAAAGCAATAATTAAATAATAATAATAAAGACTCCTAAAATATCTAAATAAACTAGAATCCCGATTTAGCAGCAAGACGTCCAACAGCCCGTGGTGCGTATGCCGATGCAATCTGCATCATTCTCCCCTGTTTGGAGAGAATTCGCCCTCGAATTCGTAGCCTCATCTTCGGAGCTATCTTCATGATGAGGAACCAAGTGCTTGACATCAAACAAACTATGAGTACGAATACTACCACCACACTTGTAACTGCTGATATCGCAGATGGAGTGCTTGATCCGCAATGGTTTGGTTGCACAAAAGTCATCGTTCCACACCTTGCATCATCATCCCTATTCTCCCCTGTTTGGAGAGAGTTCGTCCCCGAACTCTGCGGGTTGGCTTCACAGAAGTATTGATGTCGACCAATCCAGCTGAATAAATACTTTGAAAACTTTTTTTGTTTCAATTGCCTCCAAAATTTATTTTTCCAAAATTTCATAACAAAAAAAATTTTCTCTGCACCTTTCATCTCATTCAAAATCTTCAGCAATAGAGTATTAACAACACAACAAATATTGTCAACTTCAATAAGATCATAATGCTTCAACTCTTCAATGACCAAAATTTCATCTTCTTGAAAATCACCAAGTAGTTTAACACGACAATAAAAATTATTGCTTGAACAATTTTTATTAAGTGTCTCATAGGTTATAGCCTCCTCTTACCCTTCCAAATTTTCAATAATATTTAGCTCAATATCACAATCACAATATTCATCAAAAATAGGTGGATAATTAAAATCCACTAATTTTTCAGTTTCAGCATTGTGAAAGTTATTTAAAGAAAATTTTTCCATGACTTCAAAATTCTTACCTTCTTCAACTTCATTCAAATCTTCATTCTCTACAACAACATCCTCAACACAAACATCCTCAACCAAAACATCCTCAACACTCTCTTTGTCCATAGAACGCGGAGATGGAGGTCGATGACTACGACACCGCTCAAGACAATAACTCTTGAATAGGGCACGTACCTCATCTTTGATTTCTTGTTTAATTCGGGCCATGTCCTCGCGATAATACACGTCCTCCAGATTGGCTTCACGGCCTCCGGCACGTCTTCCTCCTCGTCTTGGCATGACGGCAAGAACGAACTGGTCTCTGATACCAACTGATGCAGTGGAAAATACGCAGTCGAGACTAGCTCACCAAAAAACAAACAAGCTTCCACCAATCTGTTGATTGTCGCAAGAACAATGCCAAATAGTAGGCAACCACAATCAATATTCTCTCAAGAACACGAAAGTAGGAAAATAAAGGAGAACTCTTTCTCTCAATATTATTAATCTCATAAAATAATCAACTTAACACCATTTGCCATAAGGCTTACATCCCTTTATATAGAGAACTGATAAGAAAAACCTAGTTCTACTAGAACAAGACAATCTAGTTCTACTAGAACAAGAAAACCTAATTCTACTAAAACAAGTAAGAAGAAAAACCTAGTTCTACTAAAACAAGACAACCTAGGAAACAAATTAAATTAAAAGCAATAATTAAATAATAATAATAAAGACTCCTAAAATATCTAAATAAACTAGAATCCCGATTTAGCAGCAAGACGTCCAACAGCCCGTGGTGCGTATGCCGATGCAATCTGCATCACATGTGAAAGGCCTCCTTCTTTATGTTTGGTTTCTCATCCTCCCCCAATCCAAGCCCACAAAATAAGGGGATAGTGAAAGTATTTTTGCACGATGAGATGTAAAACGACCCTTTACATAACTTCTACAGAAAATAGAAAAGGTTAATCCTTTAAGCTTTAATGGTTTGTGATTGATAAAACTATTTCTTGAATAATGTACTATTCTTTGCAATTGGAACTTATGAGAAATCAATGACTATCAAAAGCAATTTAAAGGAAACTCCTAAAAGTGGTGGTAATGGCAGTGGAAAGAAACTCCCAAATCGTATTTTTATATTTATGTAACAATCTGGTTTTGCTTCATCTTCTGAGTTACAAGATCTTCACAGGGAAGCTCTTAGAAAGTTCTTTTTTGTATTTGCAGAGAAGGAAGAGGCTACAACAGCAGACAAAAAAGTTCTGGGCTAATTGAGCAGAGCATTTAACTGTAATATTTTTAGCACCAAGCTTCAGTTCTTTTTGGGTATTTGTTACCACTTACCAGTATGCTACATATTAAGTTTCAATTTTCTATCAGATGTTGATTCCAGTTAAGGTCATATATGCATCTTGTTGTAATGTTTTCAACCAATTAAGGTCATGACTGACAGACATAAGGAATGCTTGGCACGGACAAGGACCAGCTATTGGCACAGACCAAGCAACAGGCTTGTTTTTTTTACTGATTGAGCCTTGGGGGTTCTACATCAAAAGTTCTAGAAACGTGAAACGAAGTCCAGTTTGTGCCCAATCCACCTTATTCTTTTTTGCTATTCTCCTCATTCGTTTAAACTATACTTTAAGCGGGGTACAGTCAGCCATCCAGGGGCGTGATTATCCAGAGAAATGGTTGGGATTTGATCACCCAATGTCTCAATATGTTCTTCCAGAGGAGTTGTTGCGAATGATTGCCCAATGTCTCAATTCTCGCGTGGATGTTCTTCAATTTCATTCTATTTGTGTGTCATGCCGGCATTCCTTTATCCCTCCCTCATGCAATATATCTCCTCATTCCTCTCTCGAACTCCCTTCCCCTTCCCTCCCAATCCCTACCCCTATTATCATAGGGGTTGCTTCACCATCTTAGTATCCACAGTCTATGGTCTTCAACCTTCTCTGGAGATTCCAAGGTTCATTGTCTTCTTTTTCTTCTAGATGCTGGTTGCTAAGGGTTTAAAGAGGAAGAACAAAACAAAATGCAGACATCTAGTCTCCTTGCAGACCTCCAAATCAAGCCTTTGCCTCACAACTTTCCAAAGTCTATAAACTAATTCGACTTTCAAATCTCTGAAATCTGTAGAGCTTATAGTAGTCCTCGATACTTCTACCTCAGCAACAATGGCTTGCGTAAGACAAACGTAGAATTCTCTCCTCCTTGTATTAATAAAGTAGCAGTTCTGTACTTCTGTCTTTGAATGCTATACATGCTCCAAACTGATAATTATGCGATCATATATAGTAGGGGAAAATTGGGTATTTTGAAAGCAGGGGATGAGGAATGGACTAAAATAGAGGATCAACATTCTGATTATAGTGATGTTATTAGTTATAAGGGGCAATTCTATGCTGTGAACTACTTTGGGAGGGCTGTGGTGGTTGATTCTTTTTTGAAGGTTACAGAAATTATTTGCATCTTCAATTTGTGATGGTGGTGGTCACAGGAAACATCTGGTCAAGTTATTAGGGGATCTTCTTTTAGTTGATCGATATCTACATGTCCTGCAAGCGGACGGACGGTGGTTCGTTTCGGAGTTTATAAGCTGAATGAAGCGGAGCATAATTGGGTTGAGGTGAGAAACTTGGGTGATCAAGTGCTGTTTGTGGGCAACGAATGCTCCTTTTCTGCTTCTGCAAAGAGATTTTGCTGGATGTAAAAGGATTTCTCACAATGATAAACACTTGACTATTGGAAGATTTCGGCCTTACAACTCTTGTGTATTCAACTTGGAGAATGGCAGTCGGCAGTCGGCAGCGGCTAGCTAGTTCTAGGAAGTAAGGAGGGCTTGTTTTGTGGGGCTGTGGCTATTGGATAATGTGCTCTGTGAGGGTTCATGTTTACATAGTAAACTAGTTTATAACCCGTGCAACGCACGGGTGAAGTTTGTAAAAACAAATATTATGAAAAAAAAAAAATATATATATATATATATATATATATATATAGCACTGATCAAGTCAGTACGTGTTGATATAAGTTATATCAATATCATGCATTGGGGGTTGCATCTCTTACATTAACGTAATGTAGGGGTGTTAATGGTTCGGTTTGGTTCGGTTTTAGGGGAGATTTCAAACCAAACCATTATACTTCGGTTTTGTTCCTCCCAAACCAAAACCAAACCATACTATAAAAAAACCAAACCATTATATTTCGGTTTGGTTCGGTTCGGTTTCGGTTTTAACCTATCAAGTAACAACAAATAATTGAAAATGAAAAAAATGACATGTTAAACTCCAAATAAAAACATTTTTAATAAAAGCATTACATTAGCAACTAAAAAAAACAAATATTGTATCAAAATAGAAACATATTGACATATATCAATATGTCAATATCACACACAACATTAATACACAAAACATTAATATATAGTTTAATCCATGCCAATTCTAAAAAGGGAAAACAATAATAAACTTAAAATCAACAAAAACAAGCCCATTACCTATTTTACCCTTATTAGAATTGGGAATTTACAAGCTTTAAGTTTATATTTATATATATATATATATATATATAGTAAAATTATATATATATATTATATAATTTTCGGTTTTTTCGGTTTTTCGGTTTGATTCGGTTTTTTAAAACTGAAAACCAAAACCAAACCAATTGAGTTTGGTTTTCTAAAATTAAAACCATAACCAAACCTAATAACAAAAAAACCAAACCAAACCGCCCGGTTCGGTTTGGTTCTCGGTTTTAACCAAAACCATTAACACCCCTAACGTAATGTATCCCTTAACCCATTAAAGCATAAGGCACAACCCCTAATATGGGTGTTGATATGATTTATATCAGCACATGCTTACCCGATTATCATATATATATATATATATAATACACACTCGCAATAGTAGCTTAGATGGCAAAGAACCCTGGCTTAGGAATCAAGTCACAAAATTGTGTTTTCGCTCCCTCATTATCGGATGCATAGATTTGCGGATAATTTGTGCATCATGAGAGATTAGTTTGGGCCTAACAATTTGAGATACCCCTTATTTGGTAAAACTGTATTTGCACAATTTTTTAAGCATTTTTATAGTTTTGTAAGTAATTTGTACCATTCTCTATGCATTTTCACCGTTTCCATATAATGATTATCTCCTTAATTGCAGCTTAAGGGCACATGTTAAGGATATTATCAATCAACTTGCTACAAATTGATTGTATCCATGTTTTAAAATGACTACCAATTTCCTTTGTTTGCTATTAAGTTAGGAAGTGAGAGAGGGAGAAAGAAAAGTTTAGAGAGAGAGAGAGAATGGGTGGGGCAAAGAGGGAAAGAGAAGAAGATAAAAGAACATATAAATTTTTTCAATTTTTGGTAGTAAACCATCTGAAGAATTTTGATTAAAATAATATTTTTTTCGCCGATTACAGATCTGGAGAATTTGAAGATTTCGACGTATCTTTTTTTTTTTTAATCATTTTTTCCTCTAACTATGTCTCTTTCTTATTATGACTATTTATAATTTTTTACGTTCAATTTTGGGAGAGAAGATGAATAGATATAAAGAAACGAATAAATATGGTAGTTTACAAAGTTTGGGATGAACATTATATAGTACGGGTTTTTCGATTCTCTCACATGAAAACAAAGAGATATGTGGTGAATACTAAGCAACAATTTACTTGCATGAAAAAGAGCAGTGAATACCAAAAAAAGAGATAGGGAAATTACTTTTTGATGACCGCTTCTTAACTTAATACCAGACAAAGTAAGGTGGTAATCATCTTGAAACACGTATACAGCAAATTGATAGAAAATGACTTTTGTTTGGTATTAAAATGGAAATTGGTCACTAAAAAAGCAATTTCCTCAAAAGTCACTAAAAGTAACTTTTTGAAAAAATTACGTTTTAGTGATCAGCTTTCAATGTAATACAAAAAAAAAAAGAAATTACTAGTCATTTCACGCATGTATATAGTTAATTTGTAACAAGTTGACAGTTGATATCCTTTATTGGTATTAAGTTATAAAAAGAACACCAAAAGGTAATCTTTCAGAAAAGTTCACCGTTAAGCTCGTGATTTGAACAAAAAAAATAAAAATTAAAAAATAAAGATAACGCGTGGCACTGTTACAGGAGGACCATTCCTCCGTTTTAGATATATATAATAAATGGTGTTAGGGAGGGGGCTCCTTTTTATTGGTCGAAGGTATGGTTGACTTGGGGACCCACGTTTGCTTAGCCATGAAGTGAAGTAGACAATAAAACAAGAGCTTGCGTGATAAATAAATCACCAGCTTGCGTGATAAAATTGGTTTGTTCCAGCTGGATACTATGACCAAACACGGCATGCAACATGGCGGTTCGTCTTCCTATAATTATGTGTTTCGGCAGCAGCTCACACACAAATTCTGTAGTTTCTTCTTTGCGGGATTGGGGGGGATAAGTTCATGCATAAATGCTTCTATTCGACCATAATGGAAATCTCTCCTCCTTATGTTCAATAAGCGGTTTTGCCATCAAATGCCGCCTTTGTTGAGATCAGGAGACAAAGAATGGACTGCAATTGAGGAAGAACGTTCTGATTATAGTAACGTTATTAGTCGGAAGGAAGGGGGCAACTCTGCTAGCTGTGAACAGAATTGGGAGCGTTGTGGTGGTTGATCATTTTTTGAAGGTGACAAAATTGCATTTCCATTAGGCTCTGTTTGTCTCAGCGTAATGTAAAAGTTTTTTTTATGTAAAACCACTTACATTTAAAATCTAGATTTTCAAATGCTTTTTCATTTTTTGGCTTGCCTCTTGAAATATGATAAAATTTTATCTCTTTATGAAGGTTACAGGCGGTTTATTTACATTTATTTGCAAATTATGTTCTCTTGCACCATGCCATATTGGTAAAATGAATTGCATCATTTTTATTTTTTGGACCTAACCAAATGTCATAAATTACTATTTTATACATTATTGATCTTTCTTATTACTCCTTTCGTTCCTAATTGACCGTCCTTTTTGTAAAAAACACGTTTTTTTAGGTAATCCTATTAAATGCTTTCACATCAACACATAGGTTTCAACTTTTCAATTTTGTACCTCAAATGTACAAAACATTGTAAAAAAATAGAATACCCTTTCAAAGGTATTTTAAGAAATCAAATAAGAAAAATCATTGACTTTCTTAATGTAACAATTATTTTGGAACATCCCAAAAAAGAAAGTAGGCAACTTAAATAGGAACGGAGGGAGTATATTTTATGGCTTTGTTTGTTTTAGTGTAATGTGCTTTATGGTGTAAAAGCTTTTTCATGTAAATCTAATTACAAGCAAAATTTGGATTTTCAAATGCTTTTCCATTGTTTGGCTTGTCTTTTGAAATAGGACAAAATTTCATCTCTTTATAGAAATTACAAGTGTTTATTTGTAGTTATTTAGAAATCATATTCTTTTACACCATATTGAAAAACGACTTACTTTCTATTCTTTTTACTCTATACGGAGAAAATAAATTACATCATTTCATTTTCTACGTCTAATCAAACATCGTAATTATTGTTTTACACATAATTGTTTTTCTTTATTCTATTTTACGTAGGAAACAAACAGAGCCTGTGTTGAAACAAACAAAGCAACATTACTTAACTCACTCCTCTCTAGGGCCACGGGGCATTTTAACTAGTTTTGGGTAAGAAGGACTACCATCATGGTTACACTTCACAAGCAACAATTTAGAAACCAGAAGATGGGGTGTTTGACAAGACAGCCATAAAATTTTGAAAAATGTCATTTGCGCAAATCATTTGTGTCAACTCTTTGTTAACAATTTATATGGCAGATGAGATGGTATGTTTATAAATAAAAATTAATTTTTTTGAAGTGTCAAAGTCTTATCATCAATCTTTCTTTTTCTTTTTTTTTTAATATGAGAAAGTTTTAGATGCTTTGCACTTAATTAATTCTCTTAAGTATTTGCAATTCAAAGTTTGTAAGTGTAGCCTTGAAAAAAAATGATGAAAATTGAATTCAAAACCTCTTATTTAACAAGAGATCGAGACCATAAAATCACTTAGTCTACCCTCAAACTTCATCAACACAATGCATACAGCATTACCCTAAAATTTTAGCTAACAAATACCCGAAAGGAAAACACTTTTATTAGTTTATATACAATCTAGGACATTACCCACTAGGATGCACACAGTGGAAGTCATGGAACTCGCACACAATTTCGCTCTACAATATACACACCCAAGACGCCCTATACTGAAGGCCGACATCCTATCCTGAATGGCCGACGTACTGAGGATTCTTCTACTTCTAGAACTAGAATGGGATTGGTGGTGGCCGAGGCCTAGAGAAATGGGTAAGAAAGAGAGAGGAAATGGGTAAGAGCATTTCAGGGGTACATGGCGTGATATTGTTATATTAGGAAAATACTTGCATGAGGCCATTGTATAGGTCAGCTGGGAAACCAGCCAATAAGGGGGAGGAAAATGTCTTTGTGCACTGATAAACGCATTTTCTTTTTCCCTATTGGCTGATCTCACCAGTTGGCCTATACAATGGTCCTATGCAAATTCTTCTAGCTATATTATAACATTTAGTACAAATTGGAATGCTCCAAGGGTGTGCTAAATATAACAAATTTGCTATGTCAGCTTTTCCTCTTTTTTTCAACAAGCAAACACATTAGCAACTTCTTTTCCCTTTTTTTTCTTTCAAAATTTTCTCAATAACCAAACAGCCCATAAATAAATACAATATTTTCAAAAATAATATTGAAATCTTATATATAAAAAAATCAAAAACCAAAAAACATATCATTTTTTTAACATATTCATCTCACTTAAGCAATGTTACATTTGATCAACGATATATCTCATTCATTATTTTACGAAAACTTAAAATGTGGAAAGAGTTGAAATTGTGATTAAAAAAAATAGTACACTACATTTATTTGCATTATTAGAACACATTATATTAAATTATAGCATTTGATACTGTAGCATGTATTTAAATAGTAATAGCACACCTAATTTAACTAACATGACTGGGAGATGATATAAGAGGGAAGGGATGCTTAACCCCTTCCCTTCTGAGGGTAGTATAAGAGAAGGGAGGATATCTGTTTAAGAGAGAGGGGAAGAAAGAAGAAGAAGAAGAAGACGGAGGGTGCTTGAGAAATCTAGAGAGATAAGTCGGTGATACGGAAAGAAGAAATGTCAGGTGCCAGGGCTACGATCAACAGTGGAAGTTTCTCAGGGAACCGTCCGATCCCTAATTTGGGTCCGGTGATGATGGCGAGTGTGAAGAATTTTGTTCACTCTCTGATCAGCCACTGTCATAGTCTGCTGCTGGTTCTTCACCATTTTCCCCTCTTTGACGACGGGCCTATGATCAACGGTCGAAGTTTCCCACCGATCCGTAGGGGTAAGGTGAAGGAAGCGATTATGAAGGATTTTGCTAACTCTCTGAGAGAGAGTTATAGCCTGTTGCTGCTTCTTCTTCACAAGTTTTCCCATTTTTTCGCTGCGGGGGTGAAGCTTCTTCTCGCTGTGTTCAGTCCTCGCGTTTTGGTTTTGTTGGTTTTGATGATCGGTTCTTTCAAGTATTGGAACTTTCACACCCTTTGTTGCTAGATCCACTAAAGAAAAGGGTTGGTTTCGCAATATATGAGTCGCAGGTAGAGTTTTAGAGTGCATCTGTTGCAACTTGCAACGCGATCTCATTATCAGTGTATTTCTACTAATCTGAAGCATATGTATCTGAAAATCACTCTAGTTTTCAATTGTTTTATGACTCTATTTGGTTGATTGTTACTCTCTAAGTTTGCTTTTGGTTTGATTATAAATTAAATTTTATAAATGTAGGTGATCATGTCTCCTTACTCTATAGGGTTTTACTACATTCTTGCTTTTTGTATGATAAGAGCTTTTATCGATGTTTGATGACATGTTTATTAGTGGATGCCTGTCTTCGTTTTGAGTTGTAGAAAGGGGAATGCAAAACCGCATATTTTGTTGGGTAGATTGCAGAATACCCTCTTGAAATATAGGTTCAGTTTCATAATACCTCCCTTGAACTTTAAAACTGGATAAAAAACCCCTGAACTATCATTTTTTTTTTTTACACTTTACCCTCCTCTGTTTATGCTGTTAGAAATTTTTATGGAAGAGTATTTGAGTATCATGTGATGCTATTAGACGAATTTAATGCCTAAACTAGACTTTCACAATTAGTTGAGGCATTAATTTGATGAAAATAGATCATAAATTTTATGCAACTTTGACAAAAATAGGCATAAAATTTGACTGAGGGGGCAAACTGGCAAAGTATTACAATTTAATAGTTTAGAGGGTTATGTGTTCAAATTTAAGTTTAGGGTTTTTTTTTTGTGATCTAGGTCATTAGTTCCTGGGGTTTCATGTGATTTACCTTATTTTGTTTGTTATAGAGAAGTAAAAGAACTAGATTCAATAAAAGAACTAATTCCAACATTATGCATAAGTTAGTATATTATATTTAGCAAGATGCTTTTTCTCTTAATAGTTAAAGTAGGGATACCAAACGTAGGGAATGAATTCCTTTTATTTAGATTCCCTTAGGCCCCGCGATTGGAACAAGGAAGTCAGCCTAGAATTGGAAGATGGGGCTTCTTCTATTCTAATGTTTGGGTTGGTCACGGAATTGGGAATGTGATTCAATGGCTAATTCCATGGAAATATGGAATTGGTTTGGTGAAAAAAAGGGTCTCCAATTCAGGGGCTATGAATTCCAAAAATTAAATTGAAAAAAACTCTTTAGTCTGGACCTCTCACCACTAGCACCTCGTTATCATCACAACTACCACCTCCACCATCTCATTACCATCACCCCCACCAGCACCTTGTTACTAATACCCCCTCCACCATCTCATTACCACCACCAGCACCCCCTCCTTTGCCATTAGCCCCACTATCACCTTGTTACCCCCATCACGAACACAACCACCACGATTGTATTACCTTCTGGAATCATGGCCTATTGCTTTGAGCTTCTTGTAAACCTCTAAACTTGAGGTGCTATGCTTTCTCGTCAACTAAAAGATGCCTTCTTTAGTCCTCTAGTAAGTTAACCATCGTGTCCCTAGAGGGGACCTGGGAGGTCAGTCATTCTATTATGTTTTCTCCAAGTTCTTTGATTTTTGGGGTGTTGAGTGACTTTGCTCAGGGACCTCTGCTATCCGGTGAAAACGGGCCTAACAAGTCGCCTGACTGGGGCCACTAGTCAAAAGTAGTCCTATCCTATACGGAAGCATCTCGCCGCTATCCGCCTTAAGCTCTCAAACAGGCCTCACCAGTGGTTTGTCTAAACTTGGGGAGAAAAGATGCTGCTTTTATGAAAACGTTTCCACTTTCGAATATTAAACCAAGAACGAACAATAAAAACCACGACCATTCATCTCATGTCATATTCAATGAACATATCGCCAATAGAGATGAACACACAATATACATGAAAAACCCCTAAAAGGGTATGAAAAAAAACATGGCCACAAAATCTCTAAAGAAAATTATCCTATCTCTTAAATAAACTCTAAAGGGTGAAAAATCACAATTTGTTTGGTGATGATTTGATGTGATGATATGATGGTTTTGATGATTGTGATTATATGATTGTGATGCATGTTAATTCCCCCTCCCTAAGACTACCTCTCACGAGGAGGATTATGATAACATCATTAGAATTCCAATGAGAGTAGAATTCTAGTTCTAGTTCAAAGAGACTTATTTCAAAATTAAACTTGTTTTTCAATAGGATTTGAGAAGTAGAATCCTATTCAAAGTAAATCTCTTTGAAATAGAATTGTATTTTTGTTAAAACTCTAAAGAGGATAATTTTCCATAAAATTGTGCTTAGAAGAGTTGTTTTTCTGTCAATATTCTCCTAGAGAATCCTTTTCAAACTTGTAGAAATAGAGGTGTTTTCTAAATCTAATTCTTGGAAGAAGTGTTTTATATAAAACCCAACTTTTTTCCTTTTTAACAGCTAAACCTCTTTTGGATAAGATACTTTAATGATGTTTATCGTAGTTCTCCGTGAGGAGAGCAAGTCTCCTCCCATCCCGAACTACATGGACTTTGATTCTTCCTAGGAAACTTGGAAGATACGTAGGTCCTATCTCTTGATGCTTCTAGTCCATATGAGTTTTCACTGGTGTCTCACCATTGCATTGTCAGCCTATAAGGCAACTGAGTAGTTTATTTGGTGTCTTTTGTATTTTCCTTTTTAAATAGACTTATAGCTTACCATATTAGTAAATGTATGTCAAATTTTTTACCATATTAAATCTTATGTCAATTTAGGCTTACTGTATAAAGTCTAATTCAGCCGATTTTGTGAAAATAAATGCTGAATTACATATATATATAAAATAAGGGCTTGGAAAACATATTGTCTGTATTAGAAATTAAAATGTTTAGACTTCTGACCAATATGAAAACTATTAGAACAATGTACCCCCCCCCCCTCTTTTTTTTTGGGGGGGGGGGGGGGGTGTTTGTTGTTCTAATAGAACAATGTATATTCATTGACAGATACATTTACTGAGGAACAACTGATTAAAGTATAGTTTGGTAGTTTAACTAACAAATGCAAACTCTACTTGCAGACACTATTGGCTATGATGTGGTGATAGAGCAATGTATTGCTCGTGTTTTACACAAACTGTCATATATACAAATCTGAGGAAGGGATTTGTGCTGCAGATAGAGCTCTACACTTCAATCATCTCACTTGGTGGCCTTCTAACTAAGAGGTGAAAAGAGATTAATGGCTGGCTTTATTATAGATTCATTTCGTGTGAGCTTTTTGGGGTCCAATTCAGCTTCCATCTGTGTCAACTCTGGGCATCCAAAACTCCAACCTCTCGAGCAGATGCTAAAACCTGCAGTGATTAACTTCTTTGTATGAGAATCAAATTATTTATGTTGTTAATTAAAAACACCTTTGGGAGAAGGTTGCCAAAAGGAGCCAAAATTGGGGGGTCTTGGGTCTCATATGTCTTTTGGATGACAGCTGAATTATATTTAGCTTAGGATCGTATGATGTTTGCTTTTAAAGTTATTTTTCAAAGAAACTTGAAACTAGTAAGTTTAGAAGGATTTTAGTTTGTCACCTAGGTGCCCAAGCAAGGTGAGGGAGCCTTGCTCCAACCAAGGCAAGAAGGTGCGTTTACTCAGGGAAGCACCTTTTGTGTAACAAAAAGCAAGATGGAAAACTTCAGGAGAAAAATGGGATGAGACCTTGAAATTATAATGAAGTTCCTAAATTTTATGTGAAGAGGACTGGTATTTTCTTTTGACGGAATAGTGATGCAATCCGACCGTGATAAATTTTTTCCTCAGTTTGCGCCAATGAAAAATAAATTTCATTTCAAAACGTTCTATGGCAAACATAGGAAACCTCACCCCCAGCAGGAGCTATATATTTAGAGAAGATCGTGGACCAGCATAGCCTCTTGATGTGAGAGGGTGATAATTGATGCAATGTAGAAGCATTCTTGTAATGCAGATTAACCGACTTTTAAGCAGGCTAAATAGAAAAACTACTCGTTGAATTGCAAGCATGGCTTGAGAAAGCACAATCCTACATGTTTGGTTACTCATCCTCCAATCTAAACCCACAAAAGAAAAGAATAATAAAAGTATTTTGTGCTAGGAAATGTTTGTGTTCACCAGAAAATAAATTTGCATTTTTTGAAGAACCTTTTTTTTTTCCCTCTCTCCAATCTATAGAAATTACCTTTTAATATCAAGAAATGGATATCAATCTTTCTTAAAAAACGTGAACTCAAAATCTTTCATCAATCATCCTTCATTTAATAAATAAGGCAAACGTTGTTAGAAACTTTACCATGTGAGGAGATGTTAAAAAAACCTCTTCATATTATTTTATTTTATTTGGACTTTTACCCGAGAAAAATAAAATAAAATAAAATGCGGGAGATGATTTCAACCAAGGAGAAGGACCTGCAGCCGTAGGCTTGGTTGAGACTGATTGGGCAGCGTGAAAATTTTTACTTAGGACCTTTTATTGGCGCTAAGACTTGTTTTTTATCTCTTACTTATTTTATATTTTAAAGTTTTATGAAAAATATAAAAAATTTTCATAAAAACTGATAGCATACTCTATTAGAAAGTATCATTTTAAACAACTTTTTAAAATAAAGTTTTTTCAAAATCTATTGTCTAAGTAAACTTTTTTTGCCATTTATAGTCTTCGCATCATAAATGATTAAAATGTCCATTTAAACGAAAGATTTTGAAAAAACTTTCTCCCAAAATTTTTTTTGAAATGATGTTTTCTAATAGACAATGTGATCAATTTTTATAAAAAATTTACATATTTTTCATAAAATATTAAAGTGTAAAATAAGTGGGGGATGAAAGTAAGTCTTTAGATGCCAATAAAGGCCTCTTTTTTACTCGAAAGTAAAAATAAACTCAGCCTAGCATCTCCCTACCTTTTTTGGTCCAATCCACTCTCCAACTTGTTTATTTATTTATAGAAAGAGGCTATTGCTACCACATAAAGTACTCTAAACCCCATTTAATTTACATTTTTTAAGATTTTTATGAAAAATATAAAAAGTTTTTACGAAAACTAATTACGATGTTTATTAGAAATCATCGTTTTGAACAACTTTGTAGAATAAAGTTTTTCAAAAATCTATCATTTAAATAGACTTTTTAATCATTTACAAAATCTATTTTATTTTCCATGAAAAATAAACAAAAATTCCACTTAAATGATAGATTTTGAATAAATAAATAAAAAATTACAAAATTTTCCAAAATAATGTTTTATACTAAGCTACGTGCTTAGGTTTCATAAAAAATTTTAATATTTTTTATAAAACTTTAAAAAAATATAAATTAAATGAGAGGGATACATATTTATATTTTTTTGGGTGAACTTGTTTTTAAACTGTAACGTAAGGATTTTGAGTTCCCGACAAACGGGAGAGACAGGGGCGTGATCTTCCAGAGGAGTATATGCTGGGAATGATATCCCATAGATGTCGATTTCCCTCCGTTGGTATCTCATGGCGGCAATTCCGATGTCGCCCCCTTTCGCTTCTCCTTCCTCTCTCAAAACCTCCCCTTCCCCGCCCCTTCCAGCTGCATCTCTCGCGGTTACTTTTACCGTCGCAGAATCCACACTGCTCCGTTTGTACGCCATGGTCGAAGCCACTCGTCTAGCATTTTGAGCTTCTGACGGTGAAGGATAGATGGAGAGTACAGCCCAATGGCATAATCTTCCAGAGGAGTTGTTGGCAATGATCGCCCAACGTCTCGAATCTCACATCGATGTTCTTCGATTCCGCTCCGTCTGCATTTCATGGTGGCGTTCCTTTATCCCTCCCTCATACAGTATATCTCCTCCTTCCTCTCTCAAAATCCCCTTCCCCTACCCTCCCAAAAGCCACCTCTCTCGTCAAATCCGTCGCGATTACTTCACCTTCTCACAATCCACAATCTATCGTCTTGAACAGATTCCAAATCCTTCTACTTCGTCGTCGTCATCATCTTCGTCTAGGGGCTGGTTGGTTAGGGTGAAAGAGGAAAAACCAAACAAGATGCGAATGTTAAGCCCCCTTGCCGATTTCCAAATCAAGCCTCTCCCTCAAAACTTTCCAAAGCTATTGAACTTATCTCACTTTCGAATCTCCGAAATCTGTAAAGCTTATAGTCCTCGATGCTGCTTTCTCAGGAACAACAATGGCTTCTACCTAAACGGAGAATTCTTGCCTCCTTATATTAACAAAGTTGCTGTTTTGCCTTCGAATGCTCATACTGATAATTATGCGCAAATGGCGATCATATACAGTCGCGGAAGATTGGGTTTTTTGAAATCAGGAGATGAGGAATGGACTGCAATAGAAGAGCTACCTTCTGGTTGTAGTGACGTGATTAGTTTTAAGGGACAGTTCTATGCTGTGAAGTACAATGGGAGGGCTGTGGCGGTTGACCCTTTTTTAGAGGTGACAGAAATTGCATCTGCAATATGTGATAATGGCTGTAGCAGAAAACATCTGGTCGAGTCATTCGGGGATCTGTTTTTAGTCGATCGATGTCTACAAGAACAGAAGCAAACGGCGCTTCAGTTTAAAGTCTATAAGCTGAATGAAGAGGAGCATAATTGGGTTGAGGTGAGAAGCTTGGGCGATCGAGTGTTGTTTTTGGGCGATGATTGCTCGTTTTCTGCTTATGCTCGAGATTTTGCTGGATGTAAAGGGAATTGTGTTTATTACACAGATCAACATTTGACTCTTAGAGGGTTTCAGGCTTGTAATCCTGGCGTGTTTGATTTGGAGGATGGCAGTCTTAGGCCGCTAGGACCTTGCCCGCGGTATTCTGACATATTTTGGCCACCCGCAACATGGCTAAATCTAAATCCGTGCTCATATCTGTGCTGATTGTGTGTTTGATATATTTTACTCCTAGATCTTAGTTCATAATGCATTTGATGAATGTTTATTTTTGCTTGGAAATCAGATATGAACGCGTCAATTGTCGTAATAATATTTGAACTTTTCTATATATTGATCTTCTTTGATTGGTATATGAGTATATCTTTGTGCAAAATGTGCTCTAATTTGACTTTTGTCACCTTATTTTGATGGGTGTGTTTCTGAAATAAGGGTATGTTTCCTATCGCATAATAATCCATCATGTTCTGAGATTCTGTGTGATGTGGAATTGAAGTAGTTCAAATCAACCATATCTCTCTTATGAATTCAATGGAGAGAACAAGCAGTATGTTGAGGCATATGCAAAATATGGGGAACTCTACACTGATCCCCAATACATGTAGAAGACCTTTACTAATATCTTTGTGTAATTGAATTTTGAGGGAAAATGTTTAAGCTTCATAGTTTAGTCTGAAGAATTGTTTGATCAATTGAGGCCATCAATCAGATAAGTGCGCCATTCATAGTGGGAAGTCATTATGAGTGTCTTTCTTTTTCTTTTTCTTTCTTTCTTTCTTTCTTTCTTTCTTTCTTTTTTTTTTTTTTTTTTTTTTTTTTTTTTTTTTTTTTTTTTTTTTTTCCCCTGAGGGAATTTGGGGTCCTTATGCCACATTGAAGGTGGGGCTAGCCAGGTGACATTTGACTACCAGGTGAGCCGAAACAGAGAGAACATGGAGTTCTTCCGAGGCCATTCAGTTTCCATCTTTTTTCCAGACATGGGCAAGGGGAGAACCCATCAAGCATATCTTGAAAGTTGAAAGTGTGGTGATTTATTACTTCATTATTTGGTCTGCGAATTAAGTGCTTATTTTCTTAAATGGTAAGAAAATTTATACACATTGTGGGAGATGGTTGTCAAAAGAAGCCAGGGTTTGGGTCTCAAGTGGCCTAGCATGACTGCTAACTAAATTTAGTTTTGCGTGGGAGAAGATTGTCAAAAGGAGCCAAGGTTTGAGCCTCAAGTGAATGCTTTTTTAAATGTAGTTAAAGGTTATCTGGTGTTATGTTTGTAAGGTTATTTATCAAAGTAACCTAGAAGAAGCATAGTTGTTAAGTGTATAATCACTTGCCTAGCCACCTGGGCAAGGCGGGACAGAACTTTGCTTCGATTAAAGGAAGGAACCGACACCTGGACCTGGTGCCTAGGGAAAAGAAAGAGAGGAAAGTCAAGGAGTAAAATGGTCAGGAGATCTTCAAATTTGATCGAAGTTCCTGATTTTTGTTAAATAGACTTATTTTCTATAGACCCGTATCAGAATCCAACGGTGATTGATGTTCCCTCAATTTGTGGCAATTATGATTAAGAGTTCATTTCCAAATATTCTACGGAGTATTGGAAGTTTGGAACATAGGAAGCTTTACTCCAAGGTTGCCACTATTCATACAAAGAGACTTGGTTCGTACCCCCACCAACACCAAAAAAGGGGGGGAATGTAGTGTAGCATTTTGTTGCATTGAGCTGCAATTTCTCCTTTTTATGCCTCACCAGTTCAGTTTATTTTAAACTAGATGATGGTTCTGAAGCTTTTTATGTGAGATCTTAAGCTTGGTCCTGCTCTGTCATCTTAATACGAATGTTTCCAGGATGGCTTTGCTGTTGACGGGAGGTGACCCTCCAAGCAACAATGCCTTTACGAATATGTTTTGTTGGAGGGTTGAAGAAGGATAGGAGAATGGGGTCAGGTGTTTGGTTTTGTTGTATTTGTTGGCCCATGGCCCATACGAAACTTCAACTTGTTTAATCTTTACCCATGCAATTAGGCTGGGCTCTATTGCATTTCTCTTGTGTAGTCTTGTAAGGAGGCACTAAACCATTGTAGGGCTGTAAGACAGCCAAGTTATTTGGGCTTAGCTTAAATAAAATGCTCTATCGAGTTTGCTCATTAGAAAAATAAGTCAAGTTTAATATTATTTTTTAGCTCATTAATTTTTCCAACCAAGTTTAAGTAAAGTACCACACGGTTTGATAAGCTCATTGTTATTTTAAATAATTAAAGCACTCAAGATCAGTTCAATGAAAACTCTTTTTAAGTTATCTTGTAAGATGAACGAATTAAGTTTAAATTTTATTTTTAAACTTTTTAAATTTGTCAAGTCGAGTTTGAGCAATTTATTACTCAGCTCGGTCTGCCTCATTTACAATCCTACGCCTATAGGGAGTATTAGAAGTCTCCATTGCAGGAGCACCATACAAGAAGTAAAGACAGGTCGAAATCCAGAGTCTAAAGTTTAGGGTGGGAACAGACCAAGCTTTGGGCCTCTTTATTGGATCATGATAGAGCCTTTGGTGCACGACGGTGAGAAGCTTCTTTAGGGGCCATTCCACACTTCGAGTATTTTGCCCAGCTCGTTTCAAGGTCCAAGTGCATTCTTCTGGCCTCTGGGTGAGGCTCAACTGAACTCAACGTAACTTCGGTACTTCACACTCTCTTTCACTGTTGCCTTCCCCTTCCTTCTCTCTCTCTCTCTCTCTCTCTCTCTCTCTGAAACCCTAATCTGATATTGCCAAACCCAGACCAAAATTAATCCTCACCTAGGAAAACTCTTTGGAATCCCGCCTTTCACGACTCCATTGCAGGTGTCTACACCTGCCATTTCATAAGAGAGATGGTTTTCTTGTGCTGGACTCGTCCTTCTTCCCAAGATCAGAAGGCTTGCATTAACAAGTCCGGTGGGTTTAACTATGACACAAAGTTCAGAGGAGCAACCGCTAAGCCCATGTCTTGCCTTCAACAAGACAAGGAGCTCGCAAATGACGGTTTCTCACTCAACCACGCCCGCGTTTTGGTTGGTTCTGGTCTCGACACTTTCGAGAAGGGCAAGACCGCTCTTCAAAATTGGAGGCATTTCGGATTGAATTGGGCATTTGTTGATCCAAAGACTCCAATTCAAGGTGGGGTGAAGTTTTGCGCTTGCGTCAAGGAGTTTGTGCCATGGCTCATGATGCCTCTCCAAGTGGTCTATGTCAACGAAAACAGAAACCCGAAAAAGCTCATGGCCTCTTTCGGTTTTGGGAGTGGCACTCTTCAAGGTCACTTACTGGTTAGTGATTCTTTGCTAGTTGTTGTCTAATTCTTGAATGGTGGAGAACTTATGGTTTGTTTGGATATGTTTCTGTTAGTCTAGTTTTCAGGATAAAGAGGGGAGAGAAAAGAGAAGGGGAAGGGTGGGGGGTGGAACTTAGTTGAAAATTTCCATTTAAATATTAGCAGTGAATTTCCTACCTCAGCTGTGATTCTCTTTCCATCCATAATCTTGTTAACAGAGTACTTGGATTTCTTTCTTCTTTAGCAAACATAAACTAGAAAAATATTGTTTTCCATGTGGACTAACTTTTCAAACTTTAGTCATTATGGTTGATGGTTGGCATCATCAATGTTTGGGATTGTGATACCCAAATTGGCAGATGATGTATTTATAAGTAATTCATCATTCAGATGATTTGGATCAATGAGTTAATGGACCACATGTGGCTAGCTAGGTAGCATAGACAAGAATTCATATGACATTGCTTTCTAATTGACTTATGTTGAAATTCTACATCCATGGAAAAATGTATCAATCCAGTGTGTTGAATCCTTTGTGTCAATTTGGTTGAGTCATGCTGTGCGTTTGAGTCATTTGACTTCTCAAGCACACACTATTTGGTCTTCCATCATTTGCTGTAGTGGGCCAATGTCTAATTTTTAGAAACTTTTGAATACGCTTGATCAACTTTTAAAAAAAGTTTGAAGACAGGTTAAAAAAATGATATCCCTATGTTTCAAGTTTTTCCTGATTTCTTACACACTAGCTAACTAAAGTGGAGTAACAAATTCAACATTTTCTATGAAGTCTGTTTCAAACCTTAGAACAGGCTGGGGAAGAGCGCTTTTCAATTGAGCTAACATGCCATGGTTTTCTGTTAAAATCAGGCTGGGGGAGTGCATGGTAAGTTTATTACCTTGTTTAATTTCATGGTTAAACCCTAAACCGTGCTAATATGCCATGGTTTTCTGTTAAAAACAGGCTGGGGAAGAGCGCTTTTCAATTGAGCTGGATGAGAACAACCAAGTCTGGTATGAAATTCTTTCCTTCTCCAAGCCTTCCCACCTTCTATCATTTATTGGGTACCCATATGTGCAACTTAGGCAGAAATATTTTGCTCATCACTCTACCAATGCAGTTTTAAAACACGTGTCAGCTAAGTAACCCACTGGAATTGTATATGATTATCCTTGTCTCACAGAATCCCATGCTCATCGATCTCTATCCTTTTGTATTGTGATTAGTCTTATTAAATGTTTTTATAACAGCAAAGATGTACAATTAATTTAATAGTGTCTCTCTGACACAAGTTTTCTCAAGTCATGCCTTTCTTTTTTTGGCTTCCCTTGTAGAAAGTGGTATACCTCCTTGTTAATCTTTTAGGTTGCTGTAATTGGGGCCGAAGAAACTATACTCTGCAACTCACCTGGGCTATTTATAAACTTAGATGGCTGATAATCAGGGTTCTTGGCTCTGACCGTAGAGATCATTCGAGGTTATTCCATTTAAACTTGTACCAAGATCATGTAACAACATGGTTTCAAGGAATTCAAATAGAGTTGATGAGAAGATATGAGGATTCACTATGATGTGTATTTGACATCTGCCTCGGCTTAATAATTAAAATTCATGGGTGTTACTGAATGTAAAGCTTTTGCCATATGAGTGGAGCTGCCAACCCAGAAGCTACTTTGTGTCAGACGCTGAGCTACTTCATAAGTTGTGAATCTATTGTATTTGCCTAGGCCGACCCTCTTCGGTGTTTACAGGGATTTCACATTTTCAACCCCCACAACACCCTTGTGCAGCAGCTAATTTCCATCTATAATCCAAAACCTACAATTCTTGGCTTTATGTGGGGTTCAGGCAGTCTTATTAGTTTCTCCAGTCGTTGAGTTACCCATCCATACAGATTTTTACTGCTAGTTTGTAGTTTCCTGCAACGGTTGGAAGTTCCCAATCCACAAGGGTAAAGGGCCATGCTGGTTTGTGATTTGCACCTTGTTTCGTTTGGAAGGCAAGTGAATGAATGAGGTGCCCAAGATGCCCCGTGTTGCCACTCTCATCATACTAAACAAGTAACTCATCAAACTCAAGAAATGAAGTCATGAAAAAACAAATTCACTACTTAAAATGGAAGGATAAACACAAATGCTCAAGCCCCATTGTTGATTCTTTTTGAAATCCATCTATCTACAACATATGCACAAACACTTACCCTCGAAACAACACCCAAAAAAAGTCCTATCCTACAAGTCACGACCAACTCCCACGGCACACCCTGTGTCCTATGATCGACCATCCATCCCCAAAATGCTTCCTATGAAATACACCTCATGGAGTACGTTGACAGAGGGGAATCAACCGCAGGTGCACCGTACACTCTAGGGTGATCACTCTCCAACCCGTAATCCATCATGGGACGGTACTCCAAATCTTCATCGTGATCGTACACGAAATCAGGGACCTCAATCTCGTTCCTCCTTACGTGGTCCCACAGATAATCAAGTCTGCTCACATATCTTAGCTTCCCATACAACCTGCAACACACACAAAAATAACCCATCATCACTACCATGCGCCGGAAATTACTCGAGGCTTAATTTAGTTGTAATCAGTATGCAAAAGCTAAGATGCGCCAAGGGCAGGCTAGGAGACGAATGACTCACCCTCCGCTGAAGAGAATCCGGCCAAAGGTGGCAAGGAAGAGCCTGGCCTGTAAGCCTGGGTGAACGAAATACACTGCCTCGAGATTCTCCTTGACGTTGATCGGGATTGCATCGTAGAATGATCGCAGGGCTGAGATTCCAGGAAAATTCTCGCTCCTCTGGACATCGGTGTGCAAGTACAGCACCGAAAAGGGCTTTTTCTCAAGCTTAGGGAAAATCTTCTCCTCCAAATATTTGTTCAGAACATCAGTGCTCACTATCCGAGCTGTGCTCATCAAGATCAGAACCAAAACTCATTCAAACAAATAGAAAAAACAAAACGTATAACAAAGCGGTAATGCGAAGTGATGAACAGGTAAATAGGTAATCAATATGCGATGCGATGCCGAACCCATATCGCAGATCCGCGAGGTCAAGCGCCTCAACAGAATTCCCATATATATATATATATAGAGAGAGAGAGAGAGAGATTATACCAGGAAAGAACTTGCCGATAATGCGAAGGATCTTTCGGCCGCCTTTATCCCTGCCTTGGATCTTGAAGATTGCAAGTTTCTCAATAAGCTGTTCTTGCTCAGATTGGGATGGGAAAGTACCCATGATTTCTCGCTTCAAGAAAAAACTCCGCTACTCTCAGAGAGACTGCAAAAATTAGAGACAAACAGCAGAAGGAAAAGCTAAAAAAGGTCGGTATAAGTGGATGGGTGGGGGGATTAATGAAGGAGATAGTGGCATTTATAATTTTATACATGCGAGGACAAGCGTATTTATTGGATTGGATTGGATTTGGGAGAAAGAAAGATAAATTTATGAGAAAATTGGAGGGAGAGAATATTCGGAAGCATCTTCCTTGGGAGGTTGAGCCGAAACACCGTGCCTTTTTGTTGGCGCGTTTTTGGGTACTTTTCGGATGTATCTTATTCTTTTCTGATGGGCGGTATCTACCGTCCATTTTGAAAGGAGATTATTATTAAGCTGAGTAGGCACGCGGGGTGCTGGATAGCACCGTAGAAAAATGTATTCGTGGCGGGACCTTATGCGGCGACTGGGACTTCCCCATTTGAAACGAACCGGATCAGAAGATTTATATTGTTCGTCCAATTTGTTTCCACAATTTGATATTGTTCACTCATCTATCATCCATCCATTGAGGATTGGCTGGATTGGCTGCCATTGATTGACAAACAAATTTTTTTTCCTTTTTCTTTTCTTTCCCTGTTTGCACTAATCCTTTACATTAACCTACGCGTCATAAACAGTTTTTTTGGTTAAGAAAACCCTCTTGTGCATCTTTTCATGAGTTGTCTTTTAGTTTTTTTAGTTATTTTTGACACATAATCTCATACAAGTGCTATGTTATCAACTTTGTTATATTGAGGTCGTCTTACTATCAATCTAAGTTTGATAAAAAAAATTTGATCAAACTCTGTTCGATAATAGCAAATATCAAACTTTTATCAATACGAGCAATCAAATCACATAAAAAAATTTGAAAAAACCTTTATATGTGAAATTCTTGAAAAACCTTTTATCCAAGGGTGGAATGCTTGTATCAAGATTTATTTAATATTTCTTGAAATAAAGAGAAATTTCATCCATTCACCCATAAAACAACCTATTGTAATAGTTTTTCCCTAATAAAGATGTTAAAACTTATCCACCCAATTGCTAGTTGACTTCAGCCAAAATTGTAGCTTTCCCCAATCATTTTCCCATAGACAAAGTCTATGTCGATATTCTATTTCTTCATCTTTAGTCAAGTTTATGGGCGTGGTCCATCCTATCAGAAGAATAAATCTAAAGGCTACCTTCCTATAAAAATAAACAAAAATGAAGAAAATTTAAAAGCTTGCCCACTTTTTTCATAAAACAAAAGGAAGGTAATGCTCACGTGGTGCTTGTTACTCTTTGATTAGTAGCTGATAAAAGGTTCAACGGCTACATAATGGGAATACAATGACTAGTCCATAAAATAGTTAAGCACCAACTAATTGAAACATCGAGCCATTTAAATATTTCTCGAACAAAAATAGGAAGCCCTACAATGGAAAATCATTAAGCTAAATGGGTCTGTGTTGATGATTCCTTTAATTATTAATTTTTCTCAACTTCCTTGTTGCGTTTTCTATTATTAAATAATTTAATAATTAAATTGTGAGTAGTTTTCCTATTCGAGGCCAAAACATCCAACTTACATTTGTTGGAAACTTGGAATATGTGAATCATGCCTTATATTTCATACTTGTACCTTATAACCTTGATTTCTATGTACGTATAGTGGGTAATTTATCTCTGTTTTATTAGAGAACATAATGAAAGTTGCAACAACTTTGTGAACGTTTTATACTTAACCATGTAAACCTATGTTTTTTTTTGTTCTTGATTTTTTTTTTTTTTGTTTTTTTTTGTTTTTAGCCTTGTATCTCACTAATCCTGAATTATTGTAAATGCTTAACAAATTTTTGGTTTAAAGTTCTACCTCCAATTTTTAACTTTTTCTTGTCCTTTAGAAGAGCTTAAATGGACACTTGGATTAGAATCGAGAGAAACTTATATGCACTTGTGATATAACTAATGTGGTGTCATAAGCAAATGAGGATGGAATAAAGTGGAATTTATCAAAATACTTTTTGATTTCATAATCTTATTTTTCTCTACTCCCATTGGCCGTGACACCACGTGGTCATATCCCAGTTGTATAATTGTATAGTTAGGAGGTGGGCTTATTTCCACATCATTTTTTGGATGTATCCACACCTCTTTATAAATAAAAGGGTGTGATAAACCATGGGGAATGTAGAAATAGATCCTCCAAATCCAAAAAAAAAAAAAAAAAAAAAAAGGTCCAACCCTAAATATAAATCGGAACTAATTCACGCATATGTTAGTTTCTGGTGACTTGTACCATATGCAAAAAAAAAAAGGTTTGGTTGGTATCTCTTGTATATCTAAAGCCGACATATTTCATTTACACGCTCACCTAGGCGTAGGTAGCCAAATTCCATTTGTAATCTTTAAAAGAGGCGGTATTGTGAGAATATTAAGCCTACTTTAGCCCAAGGAATGTGCAGACCAAGTCCAAGTCCAAGTCCAAATCCAATCTTTTGTTGGGTGCATTGGGCTAAAGGATGATGATAGGCTCATAGCATGTCTAAGTTGGGTGGGATCTCATCTTTCCTAGTAAAGGAGTTGATACGATCAAATTTGATTTAATTAGTAAAATCCAAGTTAAAGATGAGGTGACCAAATGCAAGTACTTAAGAACAGTGTTGTGTTTCCCATTTTCATTTTTACCCAAACTAAAATAAAACTCAAACTCTGTCGCATAATGTAAGATCCACACTCATTTGAGATTATATAAGAGAGCTAAGGAAATATTTGAAAAAAAAAGAAAATGTAGAAGATATTTTTCAATATTCTAAGGCTGTTTTTGAATTGCATGGAATTGAAGGCTGAATTTCAATTTAATATATCAATTTAAAATAAATACTAATGCACATTTTATTCAATGTAAATTCCATAGATGCCAAATTCACAAAACCAAATCCAATTTTAGGGCGAGGGATTCAAATTCCAAATAGTTAAAATTTGATACCAATTCATCAATTAATTGTTAACCAATTTCTTACAGGGTTCCCTGAAAACCATATGCATGTCCAGCCAAAACGACAGCCTATTTAAACGTTCAGAAATCTAAAGCAGAAAAAGTTGCAAATGAGAAGCTTTCCTAGCAATCATTCACTACTCCAACTGAATCGTTCAGAAGGGGTCACGTCGAGACCGTCCCTCACTGATTGATGGAGCCTTGCACCATCGTGGACGGCTACAGATCAATTGACGATCGTTTCAAAGTTAATGGAGGTCTAGATGATAGAGGGTAACGAAAGCAAGTAGTCTGACTGTACTGACAACGTATCCCACATCGGAAGAAGAGAGAAAGTAGGACAGGACGGCTGGGCTATAAAAGGAGTGCTAGGATGACAGGAAAAAGTATCTTTGCGCTTGGGGCAATGACGCAGCTAGTGAGGTTCTAACCGAGGCGCGTCAATTGCTGGTTGAAAACTATTTCCAAACCCCCTCTTAGGCCTTGGGTTCTGCCCGGGCCTTCGAGAATTTCTGGAAGGGCTCCCTCTAACCCAGGGTAAAGCCCTACAAATTCAAGTTTAAAGTTTTCTATACTTCCTAATTTCTCTTTGTTTGGTTAGTTGTAATCAGGATGTTATTACGTTCTAGTGTTTTGCTGGGCATTTGGTAGACAGTTCTGTTGGGAAATTTAGAGGAATAGACGGCTGATAACATTTAAGGTGATTTTCTAAATAGGAAAATGGCTGTCCCAGCACTCCTAATTGTAAAATGGAATTCTAGGTTATATCTCATAGTTTGTGGCCAAAAGACATTCCCCGGTAAATTCCTAGAAGGGTATGTTTTGTGAGAGAACCATTCATTAGTCAAAAGCCATCAGATACTGCGTTAATTTTGGTTTTTGCTACTGTTGAGATAGAGGAGAGAGAGAGAAGCACAAGATCTGGTTGCTTTTCCCTGCTAAATTTCAATTTTAAACAAATACTTTCAATTGGTTTTCGTGGATTGAAGCTAGAAGTTAGTAGTACAAAGATTATTGCCACACCACCAATTTAATGTCCACTACTGCTCTTGGTGGGTTGAGTCACGCTATGGCTCAACTAACTTGAGTGAGTGCATGCAAACCTCTATTTTGTAGGCTGTTTGGACCCTCTTAGGTATGATGTTACAATGGTCATGCTCAAGTAGGGAATCACCCTCTCTAACCTCTTTATGGCCAAAAAAATTTTAAAAAAAAAATTATAACTGCAATCGATTACACCGTCCAAAAATAAGACCATATAGATTCAATTATAAAGTATTAGTTTTTCCTTTCATTGAATTAAATCCCAGTCATTCTCACCATAATTGTCTGAAATTATTTTTTGGTCAAAATCTATAGTCGATTATCACTCCTCTACAAAATACATAATTTGTGATGTTCACTTGGACATACATGGCCGGTTTCATCTAGGATCTACACTTGCAAAGACATTGTAGGGAGTTGAGGCAAGAAAAAATTATTACTTGATCAACTATACCACTCACGAAATGAGAAATTGATAATCAAAGACCTGAGATTGGATTCTGTCTTCATCAGGTTTGGAAGAGGGCTAACCATTTGCATAGTACATCATGAGGTCTATGCAGTCATTGGTAAGATGGAGCTTGCAAGGGATGAAAAATTGAGTGTCACTATTCAAGATGTCTTCAATAGAAACTTTCAAAATCAGATCCAATCACAAGGTGGCTGCTCTATTTATTTTTTCTACTAGCAGAAGCTATATATGCCCTCTCTTATGCCCCAATGTTCAGCTGCAAGCCAGTTCGAAAATCCCACCATTGGAAGTATACCCACCAAGCTAGCTGCCACTTTTCTTCCGCGTTAAACCCCTCGCTCTTTGCTTGGCACAGGCCAGTCGTATTTTTTTACTATGATGCGAGTGTTTTGATTGCAGTATCGCATAGGTAGAAACTAGAAAGAGCTTTTGTCCCACATCGGACTAAAGAATGGGGAATAGGATGCGGGGTGAACTATAAAAAGGAATTTAAAAAACTGAGTAAAGCATACCTTTCTCGGCCTTTTGGCTAAGATCAAGTGTAGTATCTGTTCTTATCAGTTTAATATCTGATACGTGGGCCATCGGTCCACATGATATTAAATTAATTTTTTTAGGGGGAGGGGCCATCACAATAGCTTGCTATTGGGCCTCTCAAGCGTCGCCCATGCGTTGCACTATAGCACGGGCCTGGCGCACCCCACCCAAAACAGTTAAATGCTTTCTGATTGTCAATGTGGGCTAGTTATATATCCTGCCTCAGAACGGTAGTTGATTTAGGGGTGAGGGATTTTATTGTAAACCTAAACCCAGACCACAAGGGTCACCTCTAGGCTGAATCGGTTTGTTTTGATGGCTGATGTTTTTCCTACCTTCTGGTTGGCTCCTAAGCCTAGCCCATAGGGTAGGCAGCTGGCACGTCCCCCTCCCCAACTTTAATACGGTAGGAGTGGCTTCTTAAGTCTCTCTTTGGACTTCTCCTAATGGGACCTTAGCCAAATTAATAAGTTATGAAAAGCTCAATTTAAATTTACTCTGTTATTCTCACCCAATTCCTCACTTTTGTTCCTTTATACAGATAAGTGAGAAACCATTAACTTAATTCTTGGCAAATTAAAGTCTTTAACTTTTAGGTCAAATTTAATGGTCAGTCCTAATAATTGAAGTTCAATGGTTACTTTGACAAACAAAGTTGAGCAAATAACTGGAGGGTTAGCATAGTGATAAATTAAGTTTTCATAAGCATCTCAAAAATATATAGGTTATGTGTTTGAGACCTCAACTAAAGTGTTGATCGATCTCCTAAAGAGCAGTAATTATCCAATTCATGTAGGGATAAGAGGTTGCACATACCTCAAAAACTCTTATTTACCAAGAGAATATTGAGTGGAGGAAGCGGATGTGACATCATTGGAGGGATTGGGATTTGGTGAAATTTGGGACTTTAAATGCATGGTGAAATTACCGTTGAATTGACGCCATGTAGTAAGGAAAAAAAAACAATTCGAATTTGTTGGTAATAAAACAGTTGAGAACGAAAACTTGACCATGCATTTAAAGTCCCAAACTTTACTAAATCTGGATCCATAAGTGGATCAGGCTGTTTAGACTTATCCCGCAAATGTGTCTTCTCATGATTCCGAGTCATCTTAGGCTGGGTAGATGACATTTATGAGGCAGAGGTGGCGTGCAGCCATGCCCCGATGACGCTCCCTTCTTTCAAACACATAACCTATACAACCGTCACCATTGTCCTCCCCCCTCTCTCTTCACACTCCTCAGCTCATCTCTCTCTCTCTCTCTCTCTCTATATATATATATATATATATACATACACACAAGGGAACACATACGGAGTAAACCAAAGAGAGAAAAATGATTGCGACGACCTTCGTTTCCTCCGCCCCCGCCACTCGCTGCCTGCTTCCTCGCACTCAGGACCTCAATTTCAGGTCACTTTATATTCCTCTTTTATCCCTCTGGTTGTTTTCTCTCTTTCCTTCACTTTTTACAGCTGATGATATATATATCCCTTTTTTTTTTTTCTTTTTTTTGTAGTCATGTATCGTCATCGACCAGAAATCTGCGGCGATGTGTCATTGGCACCAAACACAGCATTTCCGACTTCCAGTACGTGTTAGGGTTAGTCCAAATTACGCTTTGTTTGGTTCCCGAGAAAACAGGGGAAAATAACTGAAAACTTCATGATATCTTATAACAACTAGCTGTTAATCACTTTTGAAATCACTTGTTGTAAGATTCAGAGTACTTGGGTAAAAAAATTAGTCAATTACCTGACTGAGGAGTTTTGGCTTGTCCACTGTTGAAAAGGTGATCTCATGCATTGGCCTGCATGATTGCCAATTATAATATACCCTTTAATAGAGATTAACAGAAACTTCCAAGAATCAATTTTTTGAAAAAATTATCTTCGTGCTGTATAACATCAATGTCTTAGACTTCCAATATAGAGGCCTTAGCAAAATGTTTCTTAATTCACCATAAAGTGCGAGATAAGAGATAAATTAACATCTATATAAAATAACCAAGCTCTATTTCCTTGTAGTGCAAGGGCTTCAAGATTAGGTGATGAACCAAAGGTAGGTGGGCGATGGATGCTGTTAAGAGAGAGAGAGAGAGAGAGAGAGAGAGAGAGAGAGATGCATAAATCAATGAAAAGCAAACCTAAGAGAAAACAAGGAACAAGAGAAAAGGACTCAAAAAGAAAGCATTTGACATTGATGATCGCTGAAAGAAAATGATGCAAAAAAAGGATCAGATAAGTAATGACATTAAGAACCTAAAAAACCGTACCCCTGTCTGCCATGATAATTAGCAGTACTTTGAGCATCATCCTTCATTAGAGAATCTGAATGGACAGAATCCACTGAATTTCCATAGGAGGCAGGATGAACCTGCATTTAAAATATAAAGGGATTACGAAAATGCAATTTGTTATTTGTCAAATCTTCAGACCAAGATTACTCAAAATGTGATCAACATGACAGCTAACAACACATTAATTTTCCCAAGAAAGACTATTCTCAATTCTCAACCTATACAACACCAGAGCTAATCCTGCAATAGAGGCAGCATCTTGAAGGGATAATTTTCATTTTGGTAAACCTTTACCGGTTTTGATAAGCAAAAATGTAAGAAGATGTACAAGCAGAGGCAAAAGACTTGTACCATGTTCATTTACAAACTCCAATAGATTTTACCAGTTGTGATGGTAGGTATCTTCACCTATCCACATTCATAAAAGGGTTTCAAGACAAACCCGACAGCACAATTGTCAGATTGCCTATATGGCTATATCTCGATAATCTCCACCTCAAGATCATGACAAAAGAGCTTGTTTTTTATGGTTCATTTTCGCAAAACATATAATGGAATCCCAAAAGTCAGCATGGGCCTATCCAGAAATGGATTCTCAAAATACAATACAAACAGAGATCATAAATAAAACTTTTTAAATTCCTAAAACCGACAACTCTAGAAGTTGAATGCCGGATCATTTCTGACCACATGAGCAACTCACCTAGAAACAAACACGGCCATGTGATCTCCTTTTAAAAAAAATCCTGATACTCCAACCCAAATTGGTAGGTAAAGCAAGCAAAATCTTCAATAATCAATTCAGAACCTCGCATTTATACGCATACATTAAGAAGCAGAACAGCCTTAGCAAGCTCATGCAACAATTCTAGCCTCAACAATAAATTTTCCCAGAATGTAGAAAGGATGGAACACTTGTCAAGGATATAACAAGCTTCTTGCTAGCCTCTTTGCATGACCAGCTCAACTTTTCATTCAGGCTTCTAAATCTGTCATTTCGTTTGACTCTTCAACAGCCACCTGTAAACTCTTGATGGCAAGAGTTACGAATAAAAAACTCTTGGTGCCAAGAGTTACCAAGAATTATTATATTTTCAATTTCCTAAGGTTTTAAACCCCTCATTTGACTTTTCAACAGCCACCTGTAAACTCTTGCCGCCAAGAGTTTCTAAGCATAGTACATTTCCAACTTCCCAAGGTTTAAACCCCTTAGGTAAGGCTAAATTCCTGATTCATGTAAGACCTGTAATTGACAAGCTTCCTAGGGTGTCATTTTGTTTTTTTTCCTAACCTTTTGCATTTTGGTCCTTAGAATGCTTCCGGCTTCCCACATAAAAGGCTAAATGTTAGCAAGAAATAAAAGAAAGGAGCTGTAATTAGTTAATTGATCATTATCTAAAAAAGTTTTAAAAAGAAAGTTATTTTTAGCAATTTAAAATATATGCACTCTCTCTCTCTCTCTCTCTCTCTCTGCTTATTCCCAGTAGATTAGTGAGGGCTGGGGAAATATAGGCTTAGCCTCATGGATTCATGTAACTTAATTGTTCTTAATTTTTTTTTTTTTAATTTAATAAGATTTGTTTGTTTGTTCATTTTGGATTGGATTCTGGTTAAAATTAAAAGCTTGGCTCCTAGCGTAGCCCATAGGGTAGGCAGTTGGCACGTCCCCCTCCCCAACTTAATATGGGATTAGGGGTTCTTAAGTCTCTCTTTAGACATCTCTTAATGGGACCTTAGCCAAATTAGTAAGTTATGAAAAGCTCAATTGAAATTTACTCTGTTATTCTCAGCCAATTCCTCAATTTTGTTCCTTTATACAGATAAGTGAGAACCCATTAACATAATTCTTTGCAAATTAATGTCTTTAACTTTTAGGTCAAATTTAATGGTAAGTCTTAATAATAGAAGTTCAATGGTTACTTTGACCAACAAAGTTGAGCAAATAACCCAAGGGTTAGCATAATGATAAATCGAGTTTTCATAAGCATCTCAAAAAAATATAGGTCATGTGTTTGAGACCTCAACTAAAGTGTTGATAGATCTCCCAAAGAACAGTAATTATCCAATTCATGTAGGGATAAGAGATTGCACATACCTCAAACAACCTTATTTACCAAAAAAAACACACATGAAGTTGAGCAGAGAATATTGAGTGAAGGAAGCGGAGGTGACATCAGTGGAGGGATTGGGATTTGGTGAAATTTGAGACTTTAAATGCATGGTGAAATTACCATTGAATTGATGCCATGTGGTTAAAAGAAAAAAAGAAAAAAAGAAAAAAGAGGATAATTCGAATTCACTAATAAGAAAATAATTGAGAATGATAATTTCACCAGGCATTTAACATCCCAAATTTCACCAAATCCGGATCCATCAGTGGATCACGCTGTTTAGACTTATCCTGCAAATGTGTCGTCTCATGATTCCGAGTTATCCTAGGCTGGAAGGACGACATTTATGAGGCAGAGGTGGCGTGGCAGCCATGCCCCGATGACGCTCCCGTCTTTCAAACACTAAACATATACAACCGTCACCATTGTTCTCCCCGCTCTCTCTCCACACTCCTCCTCAGCTCCTCTCTCTCTCTCTCTCTCTCTCTCTATATATATATATACACCTACACACAAGGGAACACATACGGAGATAAACCAAAGAGAGAAAAATGATTGCGACGACCTTCGTTTCCTCCGCCTCCGCCTCCGCCTCCGCCAATCGCTGCCTGCTTCCTCCACTTCCTCGCACTCAGGACCTCAATTTCAGGTCACTTTACTTTATATTCCTCTCTTATCCCTCTGTTTTTTTTCTCTCTTTCCTTCACTTTTACAGGTGATGATTATATTATCCTTTTCCTTTTCCTTTTCCCTTTTTTTTTTTTTTTGTTAGTTATGTATCGTCATCGACGAGAAATCTGCGGCGATGTGTCATTGGCACCAAACACAGCATTTCCGACTTCCAGTACGTGTTAGGATTTGTCCAAATTACGCTTTGTTTGGTTCCCGAGAAAACAGGGGAAAATAACTGAAAACTTGATGATATCTTATAACAACTAGCTGTTAATCACTTTGAAATCAGTTGTTGTAAGATTCAGAGTTTTCTCTTTCTTTTTCCTTGCAAATTCTCAGCAACCAAACAGAGCATTAGGGTTTCAATTATATTAAACGATCTTTGATGCTTCGATGACAACTCTATCTTCTTCTTTTTTCCATTTTTCTTTTCGGCGCTTTGGATATCTGAAGCCGGGTGGATGCTGTGGGAAGGGGTTTGGAGTCTTCGGGTGTACCCACATCGGTGCCGGTGCGTGTGGCGCTGGAGCTTCTTCAAGCTGGACACCATTACTTAGACGTCCGGTATCAATTCTTTTGCGAATATACAATTCTATATACCTCACCGATGCTGGAGCAGCTGATACTCAGTTTAGTACTCTGTTTGTTTTGGTGTTGATTTTGGGTGTGAATGTGTAGGACACCTGAAGAGTTTAGCGCTGGACATGCCCCTGGGGCTATTAACATTCCTTACATGTACAGAGCTGGATCGGGTATGCATTTATTTCTTAATTCGCTAATTAGCAATTTACTCTGTTTTTCAGCTTTGGTTTGATGAGAGTCACCATTAGACAGAAATGGCTAGGAAATGAGAATTACCTCCTGATAATTAGCCTTTGAATGTTCACTTTCCCCCGGGGGCGTTGTCTGGTGCAATGGTAAAAGTTTTAGGGCCTATCAAGTATCAAGGGCGGAGGTTTGACTATAGAGAGGCAAAGGTTATTACTGTATTTTGCTCATTCCTCTCAAACCCCGCTTGATGAGACTAACAGTAGGTAATGGCTTTTTAAAAGCTAGCATTTTTTTAGGATTGCTAGTCATGTTTGATTTATTAACTTACAACAAAATATTCATTTCTCGTCCTGTAGCTTTTCTTCATACGCTTGCTGGTCAATCTTTATATTCTTCCCCCATTGGCTCTGTTTGCCCTGCTGTTCAACTAGAGTATTCCTTGCTGTGATTTTCATTTAAAATTTGGCCACTGCTAAAATCCATAAAATCAAGGATCAATTTGGGTCTGGGAAAGAGTGAGCAAAAGGGAAGGAAAATGTTGAAATTGCTTAGAAATGGATTCTCTTATAAAGCTTAATTTTTTTTTTTTTTTAATAATAAAAGCTTAATTTTTTTTCCTCTTGTTTCCTTTCGATATCCAAATAGAGGCCAAGGGTGTCAGTGAAATGGGGGGTTCTGACTTCTGAGTGTGGTTTAACTACAACTGTTAGTGAAAACCTAGGCATGGGATCTATATTGTGGAATTTAGTTTTCTGCCGGATATATCTTTCTTTACATTTGGCTATTGTTAATTTGTTATAGTGTTTATTTTGCTGTATTTGACACCCATACCCTGTTTCGTAATGACTTCAATTTTTTTATTTTTTTTATTTTTGTATTGTAGGGATGACCAAGAACCCTAAATTTCTGGAGGAAGTATCATCGCATTTTGGCAAAGATGATGAAATTATTGTTGTGCGTAACTATTCCTGAAGCCTATCCATTTCTATTGGCCTGAAATTATCTTTTTCAACTTTTATCTTTCTCCTAATATTTATGTTTCACTTCCTGTCCACAGGGATGCCAGAGTGGGAAGAGGTCCCTCATGGCTGCAACTGATCTCTTATCTGCTGTAAGCACACCCTTTAAAACTTTAATTAGTTTAACAGCCATCATTTATGTTCCTGAAACAGAAAGTGTGTTTAATCAAATTTGTTAATGTTTGTTTTTCCTTTCAAGGGTGTATGATCACATCAGAGAGAAAGAATGTGTATTAAAATTGAACAAGAAAGCATGAGATAGATAAATTAATATCTGCATCTATAATTTTGTATGAGTTACTGCAGTGATGATTAGGATAGGCTGCTGGTTATATTCAATGTAGATTAACATAGTCGACTATGAGCACTAAACTGGCTTTCTTGATAGTTTGTTACATAAAAGAATCGTTTCTGTCACAAAAGTAAACTCATTTCATATGTCCAACTTCTGTTCTAATTGGTCATATATTATAGGAAAAGAAGCCTGTCTTTGAGGCAATCGAAGTTTGATTATTAACAAGGTGGAGTAAATATGGGGTTTTGTTTGATAGGTTTAACTTAGAAATTTTTAAATAATTTTTAGTTTAGGCGCTTCAGAGAAAATTCAAGTAAATGGTTTGTCGAACTGGCATGCTTAAAATAGTGAGTTATAAGTAGATATCTTGGGCACTCACAAATGTTCTTTGAATTTGCAGCTTGAATTGGCTGCACGATGCCTAGGCTAATTTGTGAATTCATAAATCGGTTCTCCTCAGCTTAATTTTCCACAAGACATTCTCATAGGCCATCTAAGTAGCAGATGAAAATGTAAATTGCTTCAAACTCAGGTTGTCTAGCACGAATCTTTAGGGGAAAAAGGAAGTTTGTGCAGAAACCATTTTAAGAGAGTAAAAGTTTTCTCAGGTGGGTAATTCCCTGGATTTGTAGTGAGCATAGTTGGGTAAAACAAATTTTTTTAATATTCTATGCAAAGGAATTGTCTGTTGGCATGATAGCATGGCAGGAATTCTGAATGCACTGGGGCTGAATGCACTGGGGAAAGGGGATGATCACACGTCTGCTCAGCGCTAATTTCTGAGATAAAGATGAGGAGAGTGCTGCATTTGGTTTTCAACTACTTAGGTCCATAGGATCAATTTAATTCTAGTTCTCTCATCTCATTTTCTGTTATATAAAATAAGATCTTCAAGACTTAGGGGTCACTTTCATGCCAGTGTGCCAGTGATGGATGCGTCATTTTGTCTGTTTCAACTTATATGTATATAAACTTAAATTACCATTGGAGTTTGACACCATTTTGAATACTTGTGCGGACTTACTAACAAATGTTTGACTGTGGTTTGGCTTTCATTTTCCAAGATTTTTCATTTAAAAAGCTTTCAACACTTTCATTTGGTTAGCTGAGATATATTGCCATCTTGATGTCAGTATTATGATTGAACTGATCACAGCCTCATCATTTTCTGCAGGGTTTTAGTGGCATTACTGACATAGCTGGTGGATATGCTGCTTGGACTCAGATTGGACTTCCAACGGAGTTGTGATGTGTTTTCATGTTTATCACAGCTCTGATGTCATGAAAATTTTAGACAACAAGGGGAAGGTCTTTTGCAGAAAACAATTTACCCTTGTTAAACTACAGATTCTGGTATATTGTATATCAAAAAGATATAATCTAAATGTGGCAGAAAAGTGTTTTGTTTAATCTGTGTTGAACAAAAATTAACAGATGAGAAAAACACAGAAGGTTTAGCTCTAATCTGCATTAATCTGTGTTGAACCTCTACACTGAATCATCAATGACGCCATGCATGTATGGTTGCACTTGCACAATGGATTTGTTTTGAAATCAATAATACTCTAGTGTAAAGCTCACTGGAATGTGGGCTTGTCAAACGCACCTCTGTGGCTTATTGCTTTGATGGTATTAATGACTTATGATTCCTATGCTTGATGCCTTACGTTATGGGTTCGAACCCGGGTGTGGTGGCGTACCTCCAATATTACACCCAACACCACCAAAAAAAAATAAATAAATAAATAAATAAGGATCTATACTATAGTGGAGTAGGCCCAATAAACAGGTGGACCACTGTACGTCTGCCTGTATGACCCTGGGCTGAGCGTTGTTGGAATGCTTCAAAGTTCAACCTCACACAGAACCTAACCGGTAGGAGAGAAATTCATCCCGCCACGTTCTCAGTCCTGACAAACCAAAAAGGTCTCTCTCAGAGCAAAAATGGTGCGCACATCTCCCCCCTTTACGCTACATTCTCAGAAGTTTTGTGAGTGAAGGACACATTAAATCTTAAACAAGCTGAAGCAAGAAAGCCTAGTCAGAATAATGGCAATGTCCAGGAGTTGGTTCGGAGTTGTCCGAAAAAAGCTCTTCAGATCATCATCTCCTCATACAAGTACTATCATTGTTCGCCATACCAATGCTACCAGCACAAGCCTCAGCAAAGAACTGACGCTTAAAGAAAGCGAAGAAATCACCAGTCTCAAAGACGGAAATGGTCCAAATGAAGGCACTTCATCTTCTAAGAGGAAAGATTTGTGGAAACAGGAAATTGCAGCCATCAAGATCCAAGCCATTTTCAGAAGTCATCTTGTATGCACTTTTCTTTTTGAAAGATTTTTTCTGAATGGGCGAGCGGTTTAGCATGTTTAACTCGTGTGCTTTTCTTTTGGGTTTGGTGAAATTTCAAATCAATATGCAGGCACGACGCGCATACAGGGCTCTGAAGAGTCTGGTGAAGCTGCAAGCGGTGGTTCGAGGGGTGTTGGTGAGGAGACAGGCACGCATAGCCTTGCATTGCATGCATGCACTGGTCCGTTTGCAGGTCACCGTACGAACGCGGCAGCTCCTTACTAGGTGTAGTGATGATTAATCCATCCTCTTCACCATTTTTACTGAACAAAACTTGAGCAATCAACCTAAACAAATTCTTTTCTTGTGCTGTCTAATGGTTTTATTATTCATTTCTTGAATGTTAATGGCTTGGCATGAAAACAGGCATCAATCCAAGGAGGCATCTTCACATGCTTTCACTATAAAATATCCTAAGAGCATCTTCATTTGCTTTCTGACGTCTCATTTCATTTCCTGTATTACATTAATGCCAATTTTCCCAATATGTCAGGTTTTTGTTTTTTTTTTTTTTCCTCTTGATAAGCTTCCCAATATGTCAGGTTACATTGACCTATGGGATGCTGTTACATCCATCAGCTTTATCCGATATCCATTAATTACTTTCTTGAGTTGAGGCATGCACTATCACTCTTTAAGTTAAATCCCAAATTAATGCAGTTAACCCTTCATCATCCTTCATAAGGATCTAGGTTATAAAGTTTCAGAATCCAATATTTAGATGATAATCATAATGAACAGAGACCTAGTTGATCTTTGGTGTGGATTAACTCCAGAACCTAGTTGTACAAAATCAATTTCAAACGGAACTTTATTAAATTTCAAACATGTTGTAGTATATTTCAAAATTTTCAAATGCATTTTCTAATATCTTTTTGAGTAAACTGGTTTGGTTGGCTGGTCAGGAAATTTTCAAAATTGGCCCTTAAACCAAAGCGGGGAATGGACACGTGTACCTTGGCTGGTCGGAGTGCCACAATATTTTCAAGCAATGGCTCATTACAATTACTAAATGACGTTAGAGAGATACGGATTAGTGATATGACAATGGTAAAAGTCACAGGAAATTAAGGCACTAGGGCTAGCCTAGTGGTGAGGGAGAGGATAGAATAAAAGGTAGGAGTACAATAGGTCAGGACCGGAGTTCAAACCCCTCACATTATACCCAAAAGAAGAAAAAAAAAAAAATGGAAAAACTGAGGGAGCAGTTATCAAACCCGACCCCATCATATATATAGCAACCATTCAAGAGCAAGTGAAAACAAAACAGCGAGATGAGAAACAGAAAAATACGCAAAGGAACAAGAAACCTGCTAAACAAGGGAAGAAAAAAAAAAAAGACTACAACTGGGTTGATCATCATGGAAAAATACTGTACAATGCAATAAGATGTATGATGGGAATGACCCACATGATCAGATCATACATACATCATTAAAAGCATCCTCACTTCCCCCAAACTTCAATGATGGCCCCGTCTGAGTGATGAAAAAAACCCGCCAGGTGATTTATCCTTGCGCCGATCCTCTCCCTCGTAACCAACCTGTTTCAACAACTTACGAGGCTGAAATCCAAAACTCATGAATAAAAGAGTAGCTTAATGGGACCAAACTTTAGTCTTCGGCAATGCTGTACCTCCTTGGCTATTTGCTGCAGGATCTCTATAATTTCAGAAAAGTTGGGTCGAATAGTTGGGTCTTGCTGCCAGCATCTCTCAAGTAGTTCTGCAAGCTTTGGATGAGTGTGCTTGGGGATTGTAGGCCGAAGACCCTGATAGGCATGTCAATTAGAATAAATTGTCATTTACAAGTGAAAAAGATATCTATGATAGTTTCAAGCTTAAAATAGATTGAATTAATACCTTTTGAACTACACCAACTGCTGCTTGTAATGGGGTTAAAGATGAGTATGGAAGCTGGCACAATAGTCATACAATATAAAGATCGTTAGACAATGAAGCCTTTATGCCTTCTAGACTAGACATGACAAAAGAAAGAAATGGACCCAAAAAAGAAGGGAAAAAAAAAAAAGGGGGGGAAGAGAAGAGAGGGGGGGGGGGGGGGGGGCCAAGATAAAAGCGCATTTTTGCTCCTAGAAAGTACAAAGAGGCTTACTTCTCCTGTTAGAAGTTCCCATAGTAGTATTCCGAAACTGAAAACGTCAGCCTTGTGATCGTATGGTTTGTGTTCAATGACCTTCAATTCATATAAGCCATTATAAGGAAATGCCATGAAACAACAAACTTTCCATCAGAATGTAGAATGCACGTTTCATAAAATTCTCTATGTTCAACAAGAGATGTAATGCTACTGACAAAACTCGATTCTAGTGTGAAGAGAGAAATGAACCCTATGATGGATTAAGCAAAAATTATTGCTGTAAACTTTTGCACAGCATTCATCCAAGGAAGATTATATTGATTGCAATATTGCCCCAGCTGAAAGAGATACTCAACTCAACAAAACCTCTCTGCCAACTTTTTGGGGCAGTTACATGAATCCAATTTCTCCATTCCTTACTCTATTCCAGTACCATATTCTGGTAAATCATATGCCAAAATGTCTTTTCTCACTACCACAGCACATGAACTTTCTGGTCTTCCCTCTGTCCTTGTAGCACCTTCAATGATCAGTGGAAGTCTGGAACTGAAATTCCCATGAAAATTGATAGAAAGCTCAGATGTCACTGAACATGTGGTGATCTGAAAGCTGATAGAGAAGCACAATCAAATGCATCTACATCTGTAGTAATGATTTTCCTTTTTTAATTCCCCTTTCCTTCTGTGGGCTGGCCTTCAGAGATTTTATATGCAGTTCACATCAGCAATAGCGGTGCAATACGCAGTCCGGGTAAACAAGTGGCAGCCTCCAAATTAGACGGGAAAAAAAGGGCCAAAAAAAAAAAAAAAAAAAAAAAGAGAGAGAGAACTTAAAAAGTATATCACAATTAAGGCATAGCCACATCTCCAACTATACCCCCCACATCCACATCAGCTCAAGTGCAATTCACCAAATATATATATATATATAACGGCTCAGAAACTCAAGAAACAGAAACATTATTGGAGATCAACAAAAGAAGAATAGGGATGGAGCCAACAGTTGTGACTTATGAGAGAGAGAGCTTTTAACACAACTGGACCATGGATTTCTAGATAAAAGAGCAGATTCAGAAAAGTAAAAAAATAATAAAAATGCAGAGACCTATTTATCAAACCAGATTTGAAGAAGGCAAATGCAGATTATAGCGTTTTCTTTTCTTCTTCTTCTTCCTTTTTTTTTCTTTTTTTTCTTTTTTTTTTTTGGGGCGGGTGGGGGGGGGGGGGGGGGGGGTGCACATTATAGCCAACTAGCCAAGTAATAAAAACCATTGCTAAAACATTAGCGTAAATTAAATCAAATCAGACCAAAGCAAGTAAATCCAGAGTCAGTTGCAGCCAAAAGGCACAAAACATTCAAATTATAGTGCAATTGCAGCAAGTATTCTATAGAGCATTGCATGCAAAATTTCATGATTAAAAAAAAAGTTTAGATTATGCATATCGTAGTTAAAGGTGCATGAGCACTAAGATCTGATGACAACTTAATGCAGTAAAAATTAGCCAAAAAGTTTTGATACCACATATATATAGCAAATTATGGCTTAATGTCCAAAAAAATGCATACCTCAGGAGCCATCCAGCGGTATGTTCCAGTTTCTGCAGTCATCACGCCAGATTGAGCCTGCACTCTGGAAACTCCAAAATCAGCAACCTTAACAACCTGTACAGAAAATTTTAATATCTTTAGATAAATTTCAATTACTGAATTGGAAGCCTCCTAAGCCTTTATAGAGCAAAATTTGTAAATAGACTTGGCATAAAGTTGGAAAAATCTATCCTCAACAGTCAAGTGACACAAGATGAGACCGCTAAAACAGCATAAATAAATAAATAAATAAAACTTAAAGATGCATTATAAAGGCTTCAATGTATTTATCACTTTCACAAGGGGAAATTTAGCAGAGAGAGAACAACTTAAGAATTGCAATAAAAATTAATAATAATAATAAAATTAAGGTTAAAATTAATATGCCTATAAACATAAAAAAGGAAACAATAATTAACAAAAGAATAAAGAAACAACCATAAACAGGTTCACAAAAACCTCTTACTTCATTTTCATCCATCAGTAGATTGGCTGTCTTTAGGTCCCTGTGGACAATATTATTTTGGTGCAAATAATTCATTCCCTTGGAAACATCAATTGCTACCTTGAGTAGAGGTGGAAGCTTAAACACACCTCTTTGCTTATGCAGAAAGTCATAAACACTTCCTCTAGACATGAACTCTGAAAAAAACAAGTTGTAACCATATTAAACCGCTTATCTTTCTTGTAAAGAATATATATTATAAACTCCCAAACAGACAAGTCGTCCTACAGAACAATAGATTTGTAATACAGGATAGTTGCCATAAAAACTAAGCATGTTTTGCGGTAATCCAAAGTTGATATTGTTCCCATCTAGTAACATAATAAATTATATGTAACAATGATGAAAACAACATCCAATGAAAGGATCAATCTTTGAATGTTAGAAGTAACAAAAGCACCTTCACCGTACAGCGTCATCTATATATAAATATTTATATTTAAAAAAATTTATGGGATTTACCAGTCACAATGCACAGGCTTGGAGGCTGTGTACATGCACCAATGAATTGAACAACATTCTTGTGACGAATTTTCCTGCAAGAACCAAGAAAAGTGAAAAACAAGAAAAGTAGGATGGAAATGTTAGAGAAGGGTGCAAAAGGAATGAACTATTCTAGAGCTTTTGTACTCTCTCTCTCTCTCTCTCTCTCTTAAGGAAAAAAGTGAATTTCCATACCTTGAGCACATAATAAGAAGAAAGTGCATTGCCCAGTTTACTTTCCTTTTTTTTTTTTTCCAAGTACTTGCATTAATGGTATACTACAATTTCCCATAAAGAGCAAGCCCTGTTGTTTTGAATCCCAGTCCACCCCTCAAAATGGAATGCCTTTTCCACTGTAACTAAGAGAAGAATCCCACTTGCCCTAATCTCACGCACACCACTGCCTACAAATGCTGAAACTAGTAAATTAAACAGATGCTGAAATTTCAGAAAACTACCACAAAAACAAACTAAGGGTGACTTGGGAAAAGGAAGGGAAACCGTCCACGAAACAAAATTGACTCTGCCAGCACCCAAGCCCTTTGGCCATAAATAGGAAAGAAAAATTGCTAAATCAGTTTAGGTGAAACAACTATCCCCATCATTCCCCCCCCCCCCCCCCCCAAAAAAAAAAAAAAAGAAAAAAAAAGAGAGAGAGAGAGAGAGAGAGAGAGAAAGAGAAACAACAATCAAACAAATTCTCTCTTACAAAATTTTAATTTGAATGTCATCTTTCCCAACAGAAAAATCTTTAGCAACCTAACAATGACCTCTTTCTTGCACCTGCACATAATCTAATTCCCTAATTAGAAAACTTTAAATCTATTTCAGATTGTCTACTGAATCACTAGACATCAATCCAGATTGAGCATGCCAGGCAGGCAACATCTTCAGTTTGCCCCAGCCTGTACTTCATCCAGAACAGAAAAAGTAATTAAAAAGCAGCATGATCACTATCCCTTTACGAAAATGGACAGTTTTGACTTAGAAATGAAGGACTTTAAGTGAAGCAAGTGCCTCTATGCAATACTTCTGAAGATCCATAAGACAAATCCATAACCTGACTACAATACAAAGGCACAATCTCCATAAACAGACAAGCATGCTCCTCTCAAGATCGAAGTGTAATCAGAATGAACTGATCATAGTTATGGATGAGTGAACAATATCAAAAAGAATAAAGAATAAAATCTATAAAGGACAAATAATGCCCCTCACAGCCATAAGCATATAATTAACAAACCTCATAATATACACTTCCTGGGAAAACTCTCTCAGCATATCAGCACTCACACGCTCAGGCTTGAGGACTTTAATAGCTACTTCCTGGCTATAATACGTGCCTCTGTACCTGAAGAAATTAAATTATATCATCAAAGAGCACTTGTAAACAATCGGAAACAGGTTTTAAACTTGTTAAAACTTACAGATCACCAAATGACCCAGATGCAACCTTCTTTTCAATTTTCAGCTGCCTGGTATCAATTTCCCAGACATCAGTTCCATCAGTAGGTATTTCCACATGGTTAAGAAAGGATTCAATCCCAGTTTGGTTATACTCGCCAAAAGCAGATTGTGAATGTTGATTCAACCACGATTGCTCCTGTGGAACAATTATATGATACCTTACACAAAAAGATGCATAATCCATGAAACAATAGAGGATGTAAAAGGAATTATAAGTCCAGAAACTTAAGTATTATTGAGTGAACTGGATTAGAGTATTGTACGTCCTACACGGTGACCACAAACTATTTCAAAAGTCAAGTAGACTGGATAGGAAAGGATGAAAAAGGCAATGTACATTCTTGGGAAGGTCAGAGGGTGATACCAACCAGAGACAAGACAAGATAAGAGGGTTGGACACGGTTTAACTATTGAATAAAATAATTGCAACCGTAAAGAGAGATTATTCCTTGTTGAATGTGCAACAATGATAACGGAAAGGCCAAAAAAAACATGGATTGAGGAAGTGAGGAAAAAAAATAAAAAAAGACCTATGCTGTAATAGAACACATTGCCTTTGTGTAGAAAGGAGAACCCAACTAGCTGGGATACAGCTTTGTTGAGTTCCATTGGGTATCAAAGAAAAATGGTGCATACATGCTACCAAACTCTATTTCAAAAGTCAACCAGACTGGATAGAAAAGGATGAAGCAGGAAATGAACATATTCTTGAGAAGCTAGGAGGGCAATTACCAAATAATTGGTTACGGCTTTGTTGACTGGTTGAGTACTAAATTTATTAGTCAACAAAACCACGCAGAACTTACTTTGAAATCTTCAACATATATTAATAGATATGCACATCAAATGGTAGGCAGACAATGTAATTTTTCAAGAGCACGCCCAAATTTTCCTAAGGCTAACATTCAGTCGCATCTTTTTTTCTCAGAAAATTCGGGCTCATTCTAGACGTATTTCAGCTTTATGCATACACAAAGTTTAAAAGACTGGTTACATCCCCAGAATATGCATGCAATGAGTATTTATGCATTAAATTGATCAATTTTATCAAGTTGGATTTGAATTTTTACTAATATTACTGAAATTCTGGCCTTTGAAACAGCTAAAACCACCAAAATGAACTTACCAGGAAAGCAACTGAAGAGTTGGTGCTCATCGTAAAAAATTCATGTAATAAACGCTTAGTCTCCTGTATCAGTCTGACACACCCAGGAAGGAATAAAAAATAAAATCCAAAGAATTATGCTATGGTGTCTTTGGTAAAAAAGTGATTTAGTGGCCCGAAAATTCAACTATTTATTAAACGTAGCGATAAAACCTGCTATGCAAGAAACGACAAAAGTAGCTAGTTCAAGAAAATCATTGAGTAGAATTCCAAATGTGGTAATTCTACTGTTGTTCCAAGCACCAACCTCCATTAGGTTTGATAATTTTTTTATAAAGATAGCTCCAGTAGAATAAGTCATAAAACCAAGTACGCCATTATGCAGTTCAGCAACCTAGAAAATAACGAATGGTGGTACATAAATAATATTTTTATTTCTTTGTTCTTATCAAATAATTCAAAGAGAATTGCAAAACGTGTCAGGCAGAAAATGACAAAGTAGTTCAGATGCATGGAGGATACAATATTTAATAACAACTATCAAGTCATATCAAGACCATAAACATAAACTTTCATGCCAATTAATTCCCAGCCATCAGGTTAAGTTCCCCATTCTTCGAGTAGATTATCATAGTTGTAACCAGTTCCTAACATTTTCACCCTTACTGACAAAGAGATTGAGGAAAATGAACATCTTTTTTAATATGATCTTCAATGTAACTTCAAAAGCATTTCAACAAAGGTATCGCAAAGCAACCATTTTATCAACAATTCAACATAAACATTGGCAGCTCCCTAGGCCTTCACAGATAACCCATATACTACCAATTAAAACAAAAAGGTAATTTCAGAGTAGATATCACCACAAATATAAAATATTAATGAAAAAGAAACAGTGAAAATCCCGCTTCATGGGCATCAGCAGGAGCATTTATATGACATAACCAACTAGAGTCTATATTAGTGTAAGACACTAACATTATCCTTCTTGACTGGCAAAAACTTAAAATTGTAATTTTTTTACTTAAATATATAAATAAAGAGTAACATGAAGAAAACTACCTTAATCTTTGAGAGTTCCTTTTCCAGTGCATTTTTAAGCTTCTCCGTTTCCTATAGGTTTCCAACATGCAAGTATGTCAAGCAATTTACAGTGATGTGAAAGATAAAAGAAATATGTTAGTCTGGCAATTATATCATTAAGCTAATTAAAGTTTGATAAAGCACTAAAATTAAGATGTTCTAAAACTACTAATATGACTTGAAATTGGGTTCTACAAGGAGATCTGACATTGCATTAGTTCAGAAAAATAGAACAAGATCTCTAAGTTCAAGAATGAACTTATACTGCAATCAAGGTCTCAGAGTATTATGCCACACATCAGTGAATGTTGTATACTTTCCCAATGACTTAACAATCATTTCAGTACATTTATATGCATAGAATGATATAGCATACCTCATGAGGCCAACCATCAACGACAAAGACATCCAAGGAGAAGCCATCAACAGTGGAAAACGCATGAGCTTCTTGAATGTTCAGTCCAATCTCCGAAAGCAAGGAAGTCAACTGGAAATTTAATATAAAAAATAATGTTCAGTCCAATCTCTGAATGCAATAAGTTTGACAACATCAATTTATACAGTGTTCCACATTGTTCCATTAAAAAATTAATCATTAATATCATTTAAGTATATGAACCGCAAAAAAATAAAAATAAATATAAAAAAAGGGTAAGAAATTGCATGAAAAGCACCTCACGACAGTTCAAGCTTACAGTTTTTCAGAACACACTTTTAGTCTCAGTTAATTTAACAAGAATCTCTAAAGTAAACCACCCACCAATGTCCCTTTGACCATAGACTAGACCTCTAATTTAACCATTGATGGATAATAATTTTGAGCTTTAAATTCTATTTTATTAACAAATAGGCTAATAATTTTGCATTTACGAATCTAGTGACGATGTGTGTTTTTTTATGGCCTTCTTCAACTCCATTCATCACATTTATTGCTTACATTTGAAAAAAAAAAAAGAAAAATAGATATTTGTGGAAGTCTTCACAGGCTTCCTTGCGCACTCTTATTTCCACATCATCATATTACCATAGGGGTGGGTGTGTTGATGGGCAATGTAACAAATTCATTATAATGTGAACTTTACATTACATAGGTGATAGGCCTTGTCTAAAGTTTCCAAGCACTTCTCAACATTTCCAATATTTCCTTAAAGGAATCTTTCTTTTCCATGTCCTCCAAAGCTCTCCTTGAAACATCCCTTGCTTTAAAGACCAAAAATCATCTCCAAAAAAAAAGTACTTCAGACTAGTGGGTGTAGACAATGTTTTAAAAATTAGACCAGAGTGGGTGGTTAAATTGCCCAAGCCATTTAAGAAACTAGAGTCCAAGGTTGTAATTGGATGTATTTTTTATGCATCTGGTAGACAACAGAGAAGATAAGGAGGAAAATATTTTTAGTTTCTCTACTTTGGTGTCTCAGTATTGAAGCCACACATGTTTAGGCTCCATCCATACTGGATTTTGCAAAATATCAAAGCTGCTTCTGATATATCTTCTTCTTCTTCAATAGCAGAATATAGAAAGAATATGTGATATTACTTAGTTCAATTCTAACATTTTTATGACATCATGGATACTAACCTGGACAGTTGAACCATTAGACTGCGAATCAGCCCCTTTCTGGAATCAATGAATGGTCCATTTTAAAACGTTGGCACGGTTTATGGGAATCACAAGTTCAAAGTGGATGTAGGATTCAGAAAACACAATTTAGATAGATACAAGTTGATTTTCCATGTTTCGCTGTGGGTATGGGGATAATAGAGAGAGCCAGACACACACTAGTAGATGGGTAAGAGAAAGTCAAAGCAAGCAGCTAAAGGAATATTTTGCATTTTGAGTTTCATCACAAATTTAAATCAATTCTGTAATCCAACCACCACCTTACAGGATCATGATTTTCTGCAGCTCTCCCACAATGCACAAGTCTCATTCGTTATCAGTTATATCTAAACTGAGCTCCAAACCCAAGTTTCTTAAGACTGCTTTTCATTGCATTTGATATGTTAACTTGGAAAAAGTCCATATGAACATATATAAATAAAATTATTCTCATCAGGGGACTTGACACATATAGTTTATTGTATATACAGAAACAAATAAAATGAACATATGTTCTTCCAGATATATTCCATACCAAATGAATTGACTATAAAGTGTCCTTATATCAGCGTTATATCTCACGTCTCTCTACATCAAGTAACAATGGTTTGACAATTAACTAAATAAACAGCTCAGAAATCTGATAACATTTGTCATGCTTTTTGCTGGAAACCAAAAAGTGCATGCATACGGAAAATACGGAGAGTTTTTTTTTCCCTTTAATCGGTAAGACAAAGAGGATTGCAAGTGATTCCATGTACTTGCGTAAAAAAATTAGTCAATTACCTGACTGAGGAGTTTTGGCTTGTCCACTGTTGAAAAGGTGATCTCATGCATAGGCCTGCATGATTGCCAATTATAATATACCCTTAAACAGAGATTAACAGAAACTTCCAAGAATCAATTTTTTGAAAAAATTATCTTCGTGCTGTATAACATCAATGTCTTAGACTTCCAATATATAGGCCTTAGCAAAATGTTTCTTAATTCACCACAAAGTGCAAAATAAGAGATAAATTAACATCTTTATAAAATAACCAAACTTGCAAGATTCTCACAAGTCATGACCTACTATATCCACATACTAGTCTTTACTTAACTACTATCCTGAATGAATGATATCATGTGTAATAAGAGTCCAAGCATCTTAAAGTCCATATCATAAAAATTACAAAAAAGAGAATACATTAAGCAGGAGCAAAAAATCAAACATAGGATCAGAAATCCAATGAAGAAAATGATTAAACATCTCAAGTATAAATCACTAAATAATTCAACTTCAAAGTTTTTTTTTTTTTTTTTTTTTTTTTTTTTGGGGGGGGGGGGGGGGGGGGGGGGGGGGGGTTTGTTTCACTCTGCACATTGACATTAATAACTCAATCCATTGCTATATTTGTTGATTATTCTAACCGGGAAGAGTAAGAAGTGGAATTTTCAGCATGATCTCCCTCTTCAGAATGGGCTCTATTTCCTTGTAGTGCAAGGGCTTCAAAATTAGGTGATGAACCAAAGGTAGGCGGTGGATGGATGCTGTTAAGAGAGAGAGAGAGAGAGAGATGCATAAATCAATGAAAAGCAAACCTAAGAGAAAACAAGGAACAAGAGAAAAGGACTCAAAAAGAAAGCATTTGACATTGATGATTGTTGAAAGAGAATGATGCAAAAAAAAGGATCAGATAAGTAATAACATTAAGAACCTAAAAAACCATACCCCTGTCTGCCATGATAATTAGCAGTACTTTGAGCATCATCCTTCATTAGAGGATCTGAATGGACAGAATCCACTGAATTTCCATAGGAAGCAGGATGAACCTGCATTTAAAATATAAAGGGATTACGAAAATGCAATTTGTTATTTGTCAAATCTTCAGACCAAGATTACTCAAAATGTGATCAACGTAACAGCTAACAACACATTAATTTTCCCAAGAAAGACTATTCTCAATTCTCAACCTATACAAAACTAGAGCTAATCCTGCAATAAAGGCAGTATCTTGAAGGGATAATTTTCATTTTGGTAAACCTTTACCCGTTTTGATAAGCAAAAATGTAAGAAGATGTACAAGCATAGGCAAAGACTTGTACCATGTTCGTTTACAAACTCCAATAGATTTTACCAGTTGTGATAGTAGGTATCTTCACCTATCCACATTCATAAAAGGGTTTCAAGACAAACCCGACAATACAATTGTCAAATTGCCTATATGGCTATATCTCGATAATCTCCACCTCAAGATCATGACAAAAGAGCTTGTTTTTTATAGTTCATTTTCGCAAAACGTATAATGGAATCCCAAAAGTCAACATGAGCCTATCCAGAACTGGACTTCTCAAAATACAATACAAACAGATCATAAATAAAACTTTTTAAATTCCTAAAACCAACAACTCTAGAAGTTGAATGCCGGATCATTTCTGACCACATGAGCAACTCACCTAGAAACATAAACAGCCATGTGATCTCCTTTTCAAAAAATCCTGATACTCCAACCCAAATTAGCAGGTAAAGAAAGCAAAATCTTCAATAATCAATTCAGAACCTTGCATTTATACGCACACATTAAGAAGCAGAACAGCCTTAGCACAAGCTCATGCAACAATTCTAGCTTCAACAATGAATTTTCCCAGAATGTAGAAAGGATGGAACACTTGTAAAGGATATAACAAGCTTCTTGCTAGCCTCTTTGCATGACCAACTCAGCTTTTCATTCAGGCCTGTCAAAATGCCTTTCTTTTTTTCTTTTTTTCTTTTTTTTTTTTTTTTGGGCAAGTGGGGTGGGGGGGAGGTACATGAATAAGGATTCTCAAAACTCTGTCAAGTCACAGAGATCAATTTTCATAGATATCTTACTGTGCAAAATTAGGCAAATTTGGCTGGCTTTTAACACCATTTGCCATTAAAATAAAACCACTTATATACCATACTAACACTCAACTGATGGTTTTGATTCACTAAACTGGCATAAAATCCCCTTCAAGATAAGTCCATAGAGTTCTAAATTTACACCTATTGAAGCAGCTGATCTTCTGAGACAATGAAGTAACATAAGAGCCAGCAAAATATACTCAATGACTACAGAAGTACTCAACAAAATTATTAAGAATCAAATAAATCCAAAGGCATTCACCTGCACAAGGCGAACTTCAAATGCAGGTCTATTAGCAGGGTCTTCTGCCAAATGCAGCAGTCTCTTATGTGTGAGCACATCTTCTGCCCTCTCCACATTCACATCCATTGCATATCTACATAGCAGCAATCATATACCCCAAGAAATTCATGTGTGCATGTGTTTGTGAGTGTGTGTGTGTGTGTGAGAGAGAGAGAGAGAGAAAGAGAGAGTCCAATTTGAAATATAAAGACAACAACAAAAAAAAACCATACACACACACACACAAACCTACATATATATTAAGCCGAGGCCATCAAAGCATGGCAGTAAAGGCGTAGATAAAAGGTTGGGGTGGGTCTAGGGACTAATTGTTTTTTATTTTGTCTTTTCCTTCCTTTTTTTGTTGTTTTTTCTTTCTTTTTTTTCTTTTTTTTTTTTTCCTTCTAAATAACAGTTTGATGTTAGTGAGTTGGCATTAAAATGGGATACCAAGCCACACTAATGAGACTATATATATTTATATATACATAATATAGACAGCGCGAGTCCAGATCTTCTGCTTGTCTTTGTGTGCTATGATTGTACTTGACTTTGCACTCCAGCATGAAACAACATATGAGACACTATCTAACAAATGAAAAAGTGCAATCACATGAGGCATGTTCAAAATGTCGAGTGTACTAGTAGTTTTTTCATTGTAAGAAGATAGTGTCTCATATGGCATCACGTGTAATGCAAAGTCAAGTAAGATCACATCATGGAAAGTCAAGAAAAAGATTATGAGCATTGAGTGAATGCAATAACTTTGTGAAACTAATCCTTTGATGTTTGGTTTGGTTGCCTGAGAAAATGTAAGAAAATAAATAAAAATTTTGAATTTTAGATTTTATGTTAATTTCGCTCTTTGTCCTTCTTTTTTTTGGGTCTGTACGTTAATTTCGCAACTGACAAAACAGAACCTCCACTCAAGCGCGTCCAAAACGACTATTTGGCTCAGCTGAGTTCGACTGTTTCATCTTGTCAAAACGAAAAATAGTAGGAGACACATGATTCATGATTTATTTTCTTTTCTCCCCCATCTCTGAGCAACCAAACGGAAGGATCAAGGATCAGACCGGACTCAAGGATCTTGATCAGCCAATAAATTGTACGGGGTTAAATCACATAAAACGACGATACTCCGTTCAGTTACCGAGAATTCAAGAGTAAGAGAAATGAAAATTTTGGAATCTCATAAAAGACGTCGATTGGAGTATCAGTTGCCAGATTCCAGCTTTCCTTTTCTTTTCTCAGAAACCAAACAGAGCAATAAAGAAGGAAAAGGAAAGGAACAAAAGAGGAAATTAGAAGTTAGGGTTATAGTACCTAGCAGGGAGTCGATTAAAATGAAGCCAGAGCTGATCATCGAAACCAGGGAGATTAGCCTCTTCGGAGTGAGATTCCAGGATTCGAATAAGCACGTCGTTGTAAACTTCGAGTTTCTGACGATTCTGTCGAGTTTGCGTCGGCGACGAATCCACAGCTCTGCTACCGCAACTCTCGTTGTCGTCGTCCATCGCCATTAAAGGAAGCTGAAACAGTCAGCTGAAACGAAGCAGGAAGTAATATACAATATGGCTATGAAAGTTCAGCCTGAGGAATAGGGAGATATCTTCACAGACGGAGCGGAGATCAGAGGGTTACTCGTGGAGTCGGGAAAAAAAGGAGAGTGTAACATGTGAGGAGAAGGTGAACAAAAAAGGCTTGCAGGAGAAGAGAAATGTTTCCCGGCTCAGTCCGGTCCATGACGTCCAGTACCACGCCCCGAATGTGGCCGCGTCACCCGGGTCCACAAGATGCTTGTTCTTATCTGATGTGACAAAGTCTGTACTATACTGCTGTACAGGTCTTTGTTCCTATGTTTTTCTTGTGATCGATCGACACATCCAAACCGATCTTGTTATTAATATTTAATAAAAGAGTTTCTCACACTGCTCACTTAAGCTCACTTAATAAAAGATTAAGTGAGCAATATGAAAACCTTGGAGACTCTATTTTTCGTACTAAAAAATGATAATGTAATCTTTTAATTCTTTTCAAATTTTTTGATAAACCTTTACTTTAGAATAATTATCAATTTATTAAGTAGAATTTTATTTTATGTTATTGACAATTTGACCCATGGCATCAAAAATTCTCTTTGAAACACTAAAAGAATTATAATTCAAATAGAATAAATGGGAGTTTGATGTCTCGAGAGTGTAAATTTTATTTGTTGAGGTATTTTCTTTATTATTTTTTGTATTTGCAAAGTTTTTTGTTTTTGGCATCCTAAAATGCATTTTTCAAGTATCTAGCCAAACAAATTAACAAAAAAATTTTGTTATTCTCTTTTTTTTTTTATTCTTTTTCATCTCAAAGGCAAAAAATAAAAATAAAAGTCCAACCAAAAGACACTTTTTATTTTTTTGGATGCATTATAAAATGTATACTACTCTTTTTACAAAGGTTGATACAAAGTGAATAAAATGAGTATATGCTTTGAACTGCCGACATTGTACCATGGCCTCTTTCCCTCCCCAAAGTCCATCCCCTTCTTTGAAGGGGGGAGAGTGGGGTTCAAATATGAATTTCATTATTTTTAATAAAAGTGGATGGCAAGGATTACCCTATGAGTTAGGGAGTAAAATTCTATGATGTTTCTTACTTGTATCAAAGAAAAAAAAATAGATACAAATAATTACACGATACAATGAGGGAACTCAATTTTCATGTGAGAAATTAGGCGTACTCTAAATCAAACAACTACATGTTGTTATTGGGCATTTTTTTTATAATTAGAATTTAATTAATTAACGGGTCAAGACAGGTCGTAGTTGGCGGAACCCACGTGAACAACTTTGTTTCTACCTTAAGACGGGAGTTAAAGTTTTTCGCAGTAATGCGGACAACTGACAATAACCGATGCAACATCAGCCGTTTCAAAACTGGGAACCAAACAAATCTGAATAATTCAATTTTGTCTTCTTTCACTTTGAAGGTTTGAGTCTAAAATTTGTAAAATGAAGAGGTTGGTTTGACTCTCTATTTGGGGTAGATATAAAAAGTTACTGACCTGAGAACCAATCTCGATTCGGCAAAGCACAATCTCTCAGCTTTCGGTTTAATTTATGAAGATATACAAGCTGAGTCGAACTTTTCTTTTCATTCACCAGTTTTCTTGCACACCCGTCGATAAGGCAATGAGGTCTCTCATAGCCTTACTAGATATGCCAATAATATAACTGATATTACTATTTGGATGGATGAGATTCCTGAGTGGGTACCAATCTAATTATCAAATATATATTAAACTTATTACATGTGTGTGTGTTAGCTCCATTTGATTTGATTTTATTGGTTATAGCCACTAAAAAAAGATGAAAGTAAAAATGTAGATAATTGATTAATCAATTGTGTTTGTAACACAAGTTATTGATTTATTATGTGAAATGTTTTTAATTTGTCATTTCATTAGTTTTCTCTGTTGAAATATATGTTGTTAATTTAAAATTTGATATATGTCTTAATCCTATTTTTTTAAAGAAGCTCAGGATCTATTTTAAAAATATATATATACATGTTGTTTGGCAGCAAATTGAAATTGGAATGGGTAACAAATAAACTTTGAACTATTAAACACACTTTGCCAACAGTTAGCTATTTTATTCTCGTATTAGAAAATATAACAAAAATAGATCACTGCGATGATCATATGAAACCATTAAACCTATTTATGCATAAAATAAAATTTTACAATCTATTTATGCATTAAATTTGGCAAAAATATACCATAAAGAATTCGATGAAAATAGACATAAAATTTGATGGAATGGGTATAATGTCACAACTTAATAATTGTGAGGGTTATTTCTCCAATTTCAAAGTTCAAATGACTTTCATAAAGTAAATGATAAATTAAAGGGTTCAAAAACAAAATGTCACATTCTACCCCAAAAAAAAAAAACAAAGCAGCAATGAAAATAACCATAAATAAATAATATGCCCCTTGGAACAAAGACGCACCAACTATACTTGGTGAAGGTTGATTGTATTTTATTTTTTTCAAAAAAAACACTATACCTGGTGAAGGGAAGGAAAATTGTTTTTTTTTTATTTTTTGGGTTATCCACACGGACCACACAATTGGTTTGTTAGAATCTTTCTGTGGGCTATGCAGCCTACTCTATATCATCCTTCTAACAAGTAGGATTGCTGAAGTGGAATTCACGTGGAACGATGTGACGTGGCAAATATGAAAGTGTTGAAAACACCGGCCAAAGAATAAAGCCAGCTAACGTTCTCTGTATGCGGCAAGTGGTGACCGTTCCGAGTTCCAAGTTAGCCGTTGGTGAGACTTTAGAAAATGACTATAAAATATATTTTATTTTCCTTTTTATGTTTATCTCACTTGCATATATAAGTTATTTGTCATTGTGTAGTCCCAGAACCCACCTGCACTATTGTATATGAATGAGGAAAAAATTTCGCAAGGCAAGTGGAGGATGTAAATTCGTGTGTTCAAGGGAAGACCATGCGCTTCCCCCCCTGTGGCGTATTTGGACGCTGACCCAAAGACATAAAAAAGATGCCTTGAGGGTTTGGGAGGTTTTCTACTCCTATGAGGCGTGTTTACAAAGAAGCAAGTCGTATGGCTGATGCTTTAGCTAATTGGGGTCATATTATTTCTCATGTTTGTAAACTGTTTTCCTAATTGTGTGGATCTATAAAACCTTTTTTTTCCCTTTTTTGTTTTGTCTTTTGATGAAGTTGTGTGGGTGGAACCATTACTGAGGATGAAAGGGTTCTGATGTTCTCGTATGGTTCTTCTTGTTTAGTGTACCATGTTTCTCTCTATCAAAATATGAATAAATAAAATTAAAATCCAAAATTTAAGCGGATCTTAAGGATTTATTTAGGTAACCTCAACTCTTACGAGGCTGGACCAATTGTTTCAAAGATTTACGCAGGTAAGATTTCAAGAAGTGAAAGATAATGGTTCAACTTTTCACTCTAAGTGGTTTACCCATCAGTCAAGTTTATCTTGACTATGAACCAACATAAAGCTTAACGAATAAATTGGCTTAAATGTCATGATACCCTTATTACCAGCCAAAAAATACAAAAGGGGGGGCAGGGGGGAAGGGTGTTTCATCTAGGCTCTCCTCAAAACCAGAGAAAAAGAAAAATGTCTTTGTGACTTTATGTTGAAATGTAAAGGGATGAGGACACCAAAATTGGAGTTTTTAATTTAAGGATTTTCCCACGAGACTTAGGCCATGTTTGTTTAGTGGGAATAAAATGGATGGAATGGAATCTCATTCCAATTTATTACAAACAACATGTTTAGATGAGGTAATTAAATAAGAATGGAATCAAACAATAGTAGTGAATTATAATAATATTCATTCTGCAATATTTATTTCAATCTCATTTCATTCCAAATTATTTTGAGTATGAAATCAGATTCCATTCCCATCCATTCCATTCCAATCAAACAAACATGATCTTAAATCATTTATTAGTGACTCTTACAATACAAGGATGGAAATTAGATACCAAAAATTACATTGTGAGCCTAGAGTTCGCAGCATAAATCAGGTAGTAGCTTGTGACCTCTCCTTTCGAAGGAGCAAAGCCGAGTAAAGATATTCTTTCTACATGGGTTTTGGACAACCCGGCATGAGTCCATCAAAATATCATTTTTTTCACCCCTCTTTAGGATTTAGGCCATCCACATAATGAACTAATATTGTAATTACCTTGATGGCTTGATTCACGGTCAAAGTCTCACTTCATATTTTTCCTCCCTTGCGTTCAGCATGGAACAAAATCATGAGAACAGAGTGCATAGCTGCTACTTCCAGAGGCAGAGTATCATTGGCCATGTATGTGTTTGTTTTTTTTCTTTCTTTTTTTTTTCATCTTTGATCAAGAGAATATTATTTTCTTACTCGAGTGAAAGAGGCTGGCTCAGCTGAACCCCATGATCTCCAATACTTGGCTCATTTATTGCGGATACTGGCAAGCAAAAAGAGTAATGTTTTGTGATTGCCATGTTTTTATACGCTGTATTGTTGAACTGTTTGCATAATATGAGACTAGCAGGTGGCTTAGAATGGGTACTGTACCTGCAAGCCTTGCCGTCATTAATTCAATGATGTCGATCTCCATAGACGGCCGGTACTCGACAATTACGAGGTCTGATGGTATCACCAGCTGATGGGTTTGGGGCTTTGTTGCTATGAAGCAAAGGTAATCAAGAGTAATTCGAATTTTCAATGGCTTTCTTATGAGGGCTGAATGGGATCTTATCTAAAAGGTAATGCTACTTTATCTCACACTTTTGTCTCACACTTTACCCTATTATATGTATTTAGGAGGGTTTCAATTTTTAAAGTTTAATCATATTAGTAGGTCCCCCAATTTTACCTTACTAAATGCACATGCATAGTAGGACAAAGTAGCATTTGTTAGTAGCTAGCTTCTCAAAAAGAAAAAAAGTTCTATTCAGCTCAACACATTTGTCCAATTTTATTTTCCCAACAGGTGGAAAATGTTATATACTTTAATCAGTCTTTAAGTGAAAAAAATAAAATAATAATTATGTACTCTTACAAAATTTAAGGTAGAGAACAAACCTTGGTGATTGATCCTTCCAGTTTGAGGAAACTAGGAAAGCGGTAGAAATGAAAGAGAACCGAGATATTGGCACGGCTCAATCAAAGCAAAACTACACCCACATTTTGCCTTTGCATTCAAAAGGTGTATTATGTCTCTTTGAGTGAACCGGGCCAATATCATAGTAACTATTTCATATTTCCATGCGTTCAATACGTAGAAAGAGCCTTTAATACCTTTTTCTTCCTCCTTGCTCTTTGTCTAGAGGAGACCCTCATAGTGGAAGACGTGAATATGAGGATCAAACACAATGGATTGAAATATTATGGGAGTAGAAATGGAGCAGTATTTAGAATGATCAGCAAAACTACAAAAAGCAGCAAATAAAAGAGAGCAGCGATTGTACTACTAGAAAGGACGGTAAGGGATTTGCTTTTTCTATTGATTCCTACCTATTGGATCAAAGATAATTCCTGCACGCCATGTTCAGCTCTAGTCTCTAGGGATGGATTCCAAGGACAAATAACTAATCGGAGAAAATCTTTCTGGTTTACCTCCTCCTATCTTATTGGAGAATGAATCTTTTTATTGAAGAATTAGAAAGATGGCGTGTCTACCATTTTACCTCAAGAAGACCAAAGAACCAGAAGGAGAGAGGGAGAGGAAAAAATGAAAAAAGAAAGAAGTTGGAGGAAGAGAAATGTGAGGAGAGATGAGAATGTCTGGGTGGGGATTTAAGAGGGTAGAGGGTCTGAATGGCATTTAAGACCGCGACTACCAAAGCAGAAAGATGGTCCAGTGCATTTAAACCCAAATTTCTCCCTCCAAACGCAGAAAGATTTGCTTCAAAGTTGATAGGTCTGTTAGTTAGGGGCACCCACTTTGCATACAACAAATGGTAAGGGTGCCCACATCGATGGTGGCAGAAAACCAAATATAACCTTTGTGGGGGCACTGAAGGAATACTACATGGTTATGGTTATGATTTGCGAATGAGCTAAAAACTCTTCGCGATGAGCTCGTGAATAAATTCGATAAGAGCTTATTTGAACTTTGTTCGTTTATTAAATGAATCAAGTCTAAGCATAAAGTTCAAGTTCATTTAATAACAAAATGATCCAATAACACTTACAAAATAATAATTATTATTATTTAATATTAGATTGCATACATATTTTCTGTCCTCCTCGTTGACCGTGATAAGACTATAAATAAATTAAATCGTTCATGAATAACTTATAAACAAGTTTAGTGAAAAAGTTCATTAACTTCATTCATTTATTAAACGAAATCAAACTAGATCAACAAATCAAAGTCCATCTTCACTCATGATAAACCCGAGTCTGAGTTTAATTAAACATATAGTTAGCTTCATGGTTTTGCGAACCCCTACTTGATGGTGTTCAATTCACAGAGGATAAAACCGTCCTTTCGATCAACGAGTAATGGAAGTGCTCGCAGAGGGAGGGAACATTAAAATGCAAATTAGGCGTATTCTCCCCTACCGAACCAGACAGGTCACAATATTAATGAAGGGAATCTCTGTGAGGAGTGAGGACGGGACAGGCGCCACCATTAATAGGGAATCAAAAAGTCCAGGTTTCCACGAGGCATTGACTCAATTTCTTAAGTGGGTGGGCTGCTTCACCAAACCAACCGTTTTACTGTTTGAAGCTAAAATGCTAGACTGGGAAAGCATCACGCAATTATGGTAAGACACCTCAAAATGAAACGAATCCAGCCAGGTATGACTTGTATATACAAGAAATTTGTATGATCTTTCAATAATGTGTGGTGTTAATTTCATGTAACTTTCAATGAAGATATTTTTCCCATATTCTCTTAGAAACACTCACTTTTATTCTACTAATTATTAATTATAAAATACCTATATGTTATGTTTGTCAGTTTTGTAATTATCAAATATTTTAGGTGTTCATCATGCCTCTAGAAGGCTAAACCTTGGAGCTTGCGTATTAGGAGTTGGGACAAGTATATACAACTCTTTTTTTTTTATTTTTAACCTTCATGGCTAAGATAATGCGAGCAGAAGTGAATCGTGATAAATGAGAAAATGGCATCTCCAATTATGATATTAAGTGTCATAAATTATTTTTCAAAATGCTAGAATTTCAATTTTTTTCAATTTCGAACGATAATAGAAATTGTCTTTTATGTACCACCATATCCGTCTTTGTTCTTTTCTTTTATTTATTTATTTATTTTAGAGGGGAGGGGGTGTTTGGTGGTTTAACAGAGGAGGTTAATTAGAGGGGATATGTGGAACCCCTAATGGCACAAGGTATCCAATTATTGGGAAGAGGAGAACTCATCACGCCACAAATGGTGATCCGGATAATTGAACCCATGCACAAAGGCATGTTTGCCCAAAACCTAGGCCATTAGTTTACCTGATAATTTGGAGGGACAACCACTACCCCCCACTCCCACCCACAACAAACCCCACCTTTTCTTTTTTGGTTTTGTTTTGTTTTCTCCTTTTCTACCAGGCTATTGGAATTCATGCAATTTTTTGTGCATGTTGAACAAATATTTGCCTGGAAACCCGTTACATCCTCAAGGAATTTTTATTTTTATTTTTTTTTGTGACAATTGATAGAATTTTCTCTTACACCAAACCTTCTTATTATCAACAATGAATATCAATGCTTCTTTATGAATTTAAATATGAGATTACTCATTTAACAAGTGAGACAGATGTCACTAAGCTACTAAGCCATTAGCACATCAAGGATTTAAATCCTATAAATTTCGTTACTTAGAGAGAGATTTATAGAAGCATTCCATCATAACTGCTAGTAAAGGAGGACAGGATGTGGTGGTTGGAGCAAGTTAGTCCTTCCTTGGTTTGGAGCGGATTTTGTAGAAACACAAAAGTTTTCGTTTAGAACTTGGAAAAAACGAGGCAAACATGAGGGAAAAACTGCAGAAAGAAATGGATTTCTTTCTAAAATATTTTCAAGCTTCCCGCCTCCCCTCTCTCTCTTCTCCCAGATTTTCTAAGATCCAAACATGGGCAAAATGGAAATTTACTTAATTTTGAAACAATAAATTGTGGCAGCAGATGTAATTGAGTGGGATTCTTCGAACAAATCTGGTCAAATCTTACCAAATTCTTCATAATAAAAATCTTATCTACCATAAGTTTATTACTAATTCTATTTTTCCCCCTAATTACAAGAGTTCATATTTCTCTATCCTTTATGTGCCATGTGGCCATTTTAAGGGGGCCTAAGGACTTGTTTTGTAGAAGGGAACTGATATTGCAACCCCCCAAACCTCTAAGTTGCCCCCCATATTTTTTAATTAAAAAAATTATTATGCAAAATTACCAAAAAAGGCTTAACCCTCACCCATCCCCTCTCCCACACCCCTCCTCACCGGCAACTCTCTCCGACACCCCACCCCACCAGCAACGACGAGCACCACACCCCTCTTCTTCCTTCCTCCTCCTCTTCCGTCTTCTTCTCTTCTTCCTTTTTTTTTTTCTTTTTTTTTTTTTTTTATTCCCCTTCCCACACACCTGCTCATCGTCAACGAGCACTGTACCCCGTCTTCTTCCTTCCACCTCTTCCCTCTTCTTCTCTGCTTTTTTTTTTCTTTTCCTTCCCAGAACCCCTCTCCTACACCCCTCGCTGGAAAAAAATGGAGGTTTTGAAAACAAAACCTCCCTTGCCGGAAAAGACACAGATCTGACCGCCAAAAGGGAAAAAAAAAAAAAAAAAAAAAAAAAAAAGAAGAAGAAGAAAGAAAGGAAGAAATAAAGAAAGAAAGAAGAGGAGAAGAAGAGAGAAGAGGAAGAACCTCCCTTACCGGAAAACACACAGATCTGAAAAAATGGCGCCATCACCGTCGTAATCGCCCTTTCTCGCCGTCACCGTCACCCTTTCCAGATCGGGATTGTTGTGTGGGGGAGTGGGGTGGGGTGGGGTGGGTGAGAAGGGTTAGGGGTATTTTAGTCTTTGAGAGGGGTGGGTGTGTAAATTTGGGGGGTTGGGAAATAAGGGGAGGCAACTTATAATTCTGGGGGGTTGCAATAGCCGCTCCCTTTGTAGAACAATTGGTGGATTCAAACCCCTAATCTATCTTGGTCCTATTCGGTTTTATTTTATCTTCTTCACTACCAATATAGGCTAGACCCAATAACTTGCCAAGGACTCATTTTGTTTTCAAACACCAATTGATTGATACTTTTGTGTGAAGAAATTTTTTTGATAAACTTCCCACCTAGACAGGCACAAACTAGAAGATGCTCCACCTAAAAATCCTTTTTGGCAATAAATTTCTCCAAAATTCCATTTTTTTACAACAATGCACCACCCACTATCCACCCATCAGCACCTATCCATCCATCATCACGCTTCCATTGGCATCACCCATCATCATCTCTAACATCATCCATCACTATCATATCTACCAAATAAATATGGTAAAGCCGTTCATTTCCTAGACTAAATAGAAAAATGACCATCATTTATTTATTAAATTCAAAATGGCATGCCACGTTTATTGCAAGCAATGCCATAGTTACTTTACAAAATTTATATATCAATCATTAATGTGCTAATTATAGAAACATTGTTACTGAAAAGGGAAAAACAAAAACAAAAGGAGGAAACGTCCATCTCTACGATAACACCAATAATTATCCATTTTTCTCCCCCAGATTTTAAAATCTTTTCATATAAGCTGTCATTCTTAGTTGTCTTCTCTTGATTGGACAATAATTTGTTTCACCTACGTTTACAACTCATCGAGTGTCATGAATTTTAAATTTCCAGCTATACACTTCTAGGTTTCCATTTTAAATTTAGAAAATTAGGCAAGTCTTTCACATCCTAAGAAACGGCCATCCTTAATATAAAAAGTTTGAGTACGTGGGAATTATCTGCCCCAATCCACAAAGAGGGCTGCTTCTACGCTACCCACAAAAAAAAATTGATATTCTTCCTTCCTAATTGATTGTCATCTTTAAAAAAAAAAAAAAATTATTTTAAGAATATTATATTAAATATTTTTACACCAAAACATATGTTTTAATATTCTAATTTTACCCTCAAATGTACAAAACATTAGAGAACGATAAATAATCATGAAAAATTATATTTTAGAAAAGCAAATAAAAACCATCTTTGATTTTTTGAACGTGACAATAATTTTAAAACATAGGAATGAGGAGTAACATTTTTTGATAACTTGATCACATTTACCAATTACAACAAATATTATTGATTACCACAAAATGTGATCAAATTATTAAAAATGCCATCGATTATTACTTAAGATAAGGTCCCTCAAATTTTTTGTAGGTGCTATAGAATTCCCCAATATAGAAAAAATAAATTAATTAATTAATTAAAAAAAAAAGGGTGCGTGTGAACCAATGAAAACAAGAAACATGGACAGCAACCATCCATGACTGGTCTCGATCTAATCAGGACCGTGCGATGGTGGACCACCCTTGTATGACAAGGAAATGGTTGCTTATTGGAAAGAAGTTTTAGTAAGACAAAAGAGAAGGAATCCTACGAGAGAAAGCCGCGTTTTGTCATCAATGGAAACATATACCTGTGTTTTAGATAGGCACAGAAACTAGAGAGAGAGTGGGATATTAGGATACGGTATTTCCTTCCGTCTAAGAGTAGGAGGCTCAAGGCAAAAGAAGTGGGTGAAGTGCAATATAATCTAGGAAATTATTTATATATTGTACTATACACACACATATGACATATATATATATATATAGAGAGAGAGAGAGAGAGAGAGAGAGAGCAAGACAGAGAGAGAGAGATAGAGAGAGAGAGAGACGAGGCCCATGAGGGTGTTTGGTTGAATTGAAGAGGTGGGTCATGGGAATCATATCATATGATAAATGAATTTCAGATGTTATTGTGGGTTAATGTTTTGGTGGGTTAGAATACAGAGGCTGTCTGTTTTTTGGATGTAAATGGGTCAATGCATATCCCGGAGAAGGAAGGACGGAAAAGGATGGAACGCTTCTGGTGGCGCAGCATCGGAGAGGCATGGGTGTTTAGCCATGGCCAAGGAGCAACGCTCTAGATTTTACATTGCTAGGAGATGTGTGGTTATGCTACTTTGTTGGCATAAATACAGCAAGTGTTAATATCATTTATATCCTTCATCCATCCTTTATTTATTTTTATTATTATTATTATTATTATTATTATTTTTGTCTTTTCAGACTTCATTTTCGGTTTACCATTTGAATTGTATCATGCATATGCCCAGAGAATTGTCCTGGAAGATATGAAAATTATGATAATGATCTCACATTTTCTCTCTGTATATATATATTTGTGGCTGTTTTTGTCTCCATTTTCCCTTTATTTTGCATGTTAAGGAGCCATGAAAATTGGGTCATTCTCCAGTTTAATTAGTAAACTAACATAACTCGGTGAATTTGAAGAGTCTGAATTATTTCTTCCTTATTTTTTTTTAAATATATAAATATATATATTTTATTTTTCTTGTATTTATTAGCTCTTGGGCACGTATCATTTAAAATGTACATTCCTCCATTGGAAGAATGCTGAATACTGTATCCTGCTCTAATATTAGACATCGACAATGCCGCCCCCCCTAGATTCTCCCGGTGCTATACAAGGAAAAAAATGTCTAAGACTTTAAATAATAAAATCAGTGTGTAAATAATTTACTTTTGTCAATGGCCTATTACCTTAAGGGCACCTCTTCTTATCTTGAAGTGTGAGATCTTTTATCTTATCTTTACTTTGTCAAGCCCCTCTTTTATAGTGGGAGAGTTTAATTTAAAAATACTTTGAAAAATAAACTCTGGTTTCAAACAATTTTCACAAGTTAAATATTTTTGTTTTTTTTTTTTAAAATTTATTATATCTCTTTTTGAGATCCAAACATAGCTTAAGAATGACAAAACTTCAAATCATATGGACAGAAAACATCTAATCTTGAATTTTGGCTAAGGGTAGGGCGATTGGTAGAGTTATTTGGTATCGCCGAAGCTCGTAAGCGGGTGGTTAGAACTCGGTCCTTCTAAATAAGTTTTCAAGGTTTTAGTCTTCCCGTTAGGTGAGGTGTGTGGGAACGCTCACACAGCTCTGCGGGGACACGGCCCCACCCTCTCCCCTCAACATTTTTTGGACACCCGAGTATGGTAGAGCTGTTTGGTACCTACTACCTGCTCTTACAATTAGATTTGTCCAATTGGGTCATTTGGCATGCAATCATGGAAGCAACAAAATATCTAATCATGTTACCCTTACAATTTCTTACTAAAAATGAATCCGATTGTGGTAATGAACATGTGATTAGTTAAAGGATTAAAGAGCCTTGGAAGCTTACTGCTTTTGGTTAGCATGAGAGCCTTGAGATTGAGACTCGGATGTAAGTTGCTTTCTGGGGTCACCCTCCTGGTTCTAAGTTCTAACAGATGGATCGATCTTAAATTCTCTCTGTTGTATATTCGGGCTCCTTTTTGTTTTAACAATCCAGTGCTACAAAAGCCCGTTACTCCTTTGATGCTTTCAACCAGACCAGTTTGGATTCTTCTTCTTGGCAAATTCGAGGGGAGTACAAAACATTACATACCTTGCCGGCTCCAGCTAATAATTTCTCATAAAAGGTGAGTACGAAGAGTTCCAAATAAAAAATGTCTTAGTCCAAATATTATCCGATGGGATGGGACGGGACGGGACGGGTTTTATGCCCCTCGACGCATGTTATTATGGTACAAATGTGATGAGTGATTTGTATTTGATAAGACATAGATGTCGGCTACAAGTAATAATTTCTTATGATAGACATTGGGGCAAGGGTAATGCTCCACTTCCCTCAAAATTCTTTTTTTATTTTTATTTTAATAATAACTCTCACATGAGTTGAGATTCACATTAGATTTTATGAGTTTGGTTCTCATCTTATGTGAAAGAGTTACAAAAATCAGCATTGCTCCTATGGTAAATTTCCGATAATCCTAGCCTTTTAAAAACTTTGTTACACTATAAAATCAGAGGCATAACCACCGTTTTGTATTTGTAACTTAGAAAAATATATGAATCAAGTGGATACCCCCAAAGAAAACAAATTTTATGTCAACAAACTTGAAGTCAATCTCCCTACCCAAAAACAAAATCTTCAGTAATATTTTCACAAAGTCTTTGTCAAACGCACAATTTTTAGTTTTTAGTTTTTTTTATTAATAATATGAAGTCTCCGTCAAACCCACGAAACTTCTTCGGATATGGTGTTTGACGCCAAAGTAGTTGATTACCCACTACCATGTATAATCAATAAAAAAATTCTGAAGATGCCTTAGCCAATGAAATCACATTATCACTTTGAAAATTGCCTCATTTATCGAGTAGACAAAATCCACGAATTCGTAGCTTCCGATGCCCACTTTTGGTCACTTGGTCAATTCTACAGTTTTCCCCCTTAGGCCAACATCATGAATCGGATCCTAAATTATGATGATTTTTTTAAAGTGGGACTCGTTAAGTAAATCGGTCAGAATCGGAAAACAACCTAATGTAAAAAGTTTACAACCTCCTCTCTTACTGATCATGTTTTAGTTTCAAATAAAGATCTTCCGTCTCATTGATCATGCCTCTTTCTATGCCTTCCTTTATATGAACGAGTGACGTCATCATTGAACCAATCTCATAGTAGGCCCTATTATTTACATTATATCATTAATAAAATTAATTCCATTGAACGATAGGTCAAAACTATTTAGATGAATTGATCTTATAGGGACACAAAAAATCAAATGGGATCCATTGTTTGGTAGATCTCGAAGTAATTTTTATGATAGTGACATAGTTGAATTATGTAAAAGAGGGCACAAATGAAGAGGCAGACTATTTTCATTTCTTAACTGTCACTTATGCTATTAGATAGAGGGAGTACAGCTAAACCCTTTCTGGATTCTTAAATGAATCTCTATTTAAAAAAATTAAAATTGCCAGCCGCTATAGACAGCGGGGAATGTTAGAGGATCATCTATGTAGCTATACAAAATGGAGATGAACCCAATGCTCTTCCCATGCAAAAATCCAAATACCCCCACTCCATTTATTCCAATGCCCATCAACCTTCTCCAAAATTTCCTCTCTCTCTCTTCTCTCTCTCTCTAGAGATGAATTCTAGTTCTAGCTACTTGGGAAAATCCGGTCTTCCGACGGGGCTTCTGCCCAATGAAGTCCTCGCCGGCATGGATGAACAAAGCAGACAATGCATGGCAGCTAACGGCAACAACCATGGTGTGCCTCCAAAGCGTTCCTGGGCTCATAATCCTCTACGGAAGCATGGTAAAGAAGAAATGGGCCGTGAACTCGGCCTTTATGGCCCTCTACGCCTTTGCCGCCGTCCTCATTTGTTGGGTCCTATGGGCCCACAACATGTCATTCGGGACCACGCTCACTCCAATTTTGGGCAAGCCCGGTTTGGCTCTGACCCCAGACTATCTCCTCCAACAAAGAGCAGGCACTTCCATGCCAACTGCGGATTTTGTGTTCTATCAGTTTGCATTTGCTGCCATTACTGTGATATTGCTTGCTGGGTCTTTGCTTGGGAGGATGAATTTTTATGCGTGGATGCTGTTCGTGCCTATGTGGATTACCTTCTCCTACACTGTAGGGGCATTCGCCATATGGGGTCCACCGAGTGGGAGGGGGGGGTTTCTTGAAAAGGGCATCATCGATTTCTCCGGCGGTTATGTTATTCACCTGTCGTCCGGGGTGGCTGGTTTCACTGCTGCTTATTGGGTAATTGCCATGCACAACCTATACCTGTTGTAAGTCTGAATCATAAATGTCTAATCCATGGTTTTAGTTTGGGAAAAAATAATGAATAATTTTAAAGACATGGCAAGTCGACAACATGTACCTTGATGAAGGGTCTGCTTCGATAAACTTCTACCTCCTCCTTTTTCTCTTTTTTTCTTTTTTTAAATTTAAAAAATATTAAAAAATGAAAGTTTTGAGTGTAAAAGTTGAGGCTAGTAAGAAAATTATGCTACTTCAACTTTTAAAAGTAACTATAAAAAATTTTACCCTATAAAAACCTAAAAAAAATTAATTTGTATATTTTTAAAAGTGAAAAAAAAGAAATAAAAGTTTATCGAACTGAGTCCACTCAATGATATAGTCTAGTATAACCTTTTGCATTGACACAAGCCCATATTTTGAACACATGTTAAGACTTTTGTGTGTGCATGTCTATAAGATGGAATGCAGTGGTTGCATTGGGACTGTTTATGACAAGGTACTAGGGATGGGCTGCAACTTGGGCAAAATGGACCCAACTCTTCTAATACCCAATTGAAATAAAGTTTGGGCTGAAAATATTAGGCATAAGGTTGGGAGGGGTTGCGGTTATGTTGAGGCAAAGAGCAACTGGCCCACCTGAAGCCCAATCAAATGTCTATTTATAAACACAGTCAAGGATCAAAGAACCTAATTTTTATACGATTCTTTAAGTCTTTGGATTTTTGGTGCACTCCGAAGATCCTCGAGTCTAATGGTAAGTCTCTCGAGTCTAATGGTAAGTCTCATCTCAATAGAGGTGGGGGGTTTAAAGACATCTTGATTTTAACTCCGTGTCAGTACGTGTGTGTTCTCCTATTATTTAATAAATAAATAAAAAGAAAATCTTATGGACAAATGTTGTCTCCTAAGCCTAACCCTTATAAGTTATAACACACATGGTGACATAAACTTGTAATAAAAATGCAAATTACTTCCTATCACTCATTAATTATCACTAAGATAGGAAGGACTAACTCTAATTATTTTAATATTTACCAGAAAACGAGAAAAAAAGGTCTTTAATGTTCATGATGTATATGGATGTGTGTTTTTCATCTTTGTGTAATAAATATTTTTTCTTCCTCGTTCCAATTTCCTTTCATATGTCTTTTACATTAGTCTGTGCTTGTTGTGTTTACTGATGATGGTGAGGATTGAATGGTGGTGATGATAGGTGGGACCGAGGCATTCACACGACAGGCAGCATTTTCCACCAAACAACATAATCCACGTGTTGGGGGGAGCAGGGTTTCTATGGATGGGATGGACGGGCTTCAACGGTGGATCTCCATATGCACCAGGCCTCATCACATCTCTAGCCATTATCAACACCCATATCTGCACTGCCACCAGCCTCTTGGTGTGGCTTTGCCTCGACATGATCGTTTATAAGAAAAGCTCTGTCATTGGCGCTGTTCAGGGCATGATCACTGGCCTCGTCTGCATCACACCTGGAGCAGGTTAGTACCTTATTGTACCCAGAATTTCTTCTAGGAAACAAAACATAACATCTTTAGTGCCATCACATTATTGTACCTTACCTAGGGTCATTCGCTTGAAGACACTCTCTATCCTTTCGTTCATGCACCCAAATGTCATTATTATTATTATTATTATTATTATTATTATTATTCTTGTTTATCACGTGTCCATTTTATAAAAAAGTATCAACCCCACGTAATAAAAAAGTATCACTGTGTCTATTTTAATGGTATCACGGGTCCGTTGTTATAAATTACAATAAATCTCTCAAAAGTTTAGTCATTTTTTCATGTGATTCTATAAATAAAAACTGGTTATAATGTCTCCAGACAATTTACAAATGTAACAATTAATGTCAAAATCAAACAACGTTTAAGGAATCAACGATAGTTACGTGACGTTTTTCTATCTAATTTCATTAACAACGATTAACAATGTCATTAACTACTAAATTTTGTACGCTATTTGAAAACTTTACAAGAAACATAGTTAAACATTAGGAGGGTTTCTTTTAATTTACACTAAAATAAAATAGAAATACACATGCAAATGCCCTAGTACTCCTCTTGTAACCAATCCAAGTGGATGTCACATTAGCAAATTAGGGCAATATAGTAGTACCCTAAATTATGTATACATTAAATAAACACATGTCCAATTTGGGCAGGGATTGTGGACTCATGGTCGGCAATGTTGATGGGAGCCATGTCAGGCTCAGTACCGTGGTACACCATGATGGTTTTGCACAGGAAATCAGCATTTTTCCAAGAAGTAGACGACACGTTAGGTGTGTTCCACACCCACGCCGTGGCTGGTCTCTTGGGAGGCCTCCTCTCTGGTCTGTTGGCCAAAGAGGACCTCTTGGAATTGTTCTATTCCCCACATCAAAATGGTAGAAGAGGCTTATTTCACAGCTTCCACCATGATCAAATCCATAGAGGCCTCAAACAATTGGGGTACCAGCTGATGGGAGCGGCTTTTGTCACTGTGTGGAATGTCGTGGTGACGAGCTTAATTTGTATCTTTATAAACCGAATCGTTAATCTCAGGATGGATGAAGAAGATCTTGTGATAGGTGATGATGCTGCACATGGGGAAGAAGCTTATGCGTTGTGGGGCGATGGAGAAAAAATGCCCACGGCTCTTCGTCTGCACATACCCCCTAGAATGCCTTCCCTTTGCCGGCGGCATTTTAAATGAAACTCTCTGATCAGAGTTCTAATGCTTGGTAATTTTTGTTTTCCTGTTTTTAGGGGTTTTTTTGTGATGCAATAATACTTTACTTTTTTTTTAATGGTTGGGTGTTTTGTAAGTTTCTCTCTTGTTTTTGTGATAATGTTTGGCTTTACTTGCGTATTTGTAAATGGTCAAAGTTCATTCTCCGTTCTTGTAATTTCCCCTTCTTTATAAAATGGGAGCACCCAACCCTCCTGACATGTTATGCATCAAAATTGTTGATGCCATTCTGTGTTACCACCTCCTCTAGATCGATCTTATCAATGGGGAAAGGGGAGATCAGTTTCATTATTTGATAGAACTCCAACAGGGATGCCCTCCAGATACCAGCTGAATACAGCTCATTGGAGTAGCAACAATCTCTTTAAAACTATGAAAATACAAACCATCTTCTTAAAAAGAAAATTTTTTTCTTAATAAATGATGTCCATGGCAGTACACACAAAGATAAATAGACTATGGTGAAGAGAATGTTTTATCATTTAGCAAGGATTGCAGACAAACCAATTTGCAGTTCAGTATGGAATATACATCTCAACGTGAGAGAGAATTGATGATGTTGATGGCACTGAACAATCCAATTGAATACATTTTCTCACTCGACATCCTAGGGGCAACACTTCTATTACCTTAATGCTGTACATGATCAATGTTCTGGAAGTTTCTTTATCTATGCAGTGTTTTCTTAGGGTGTACTGTCTTCCTTGAGCTTGAATATTCCTACTGTAAAGCTATGCCAAAAAGCGCCAAGCTTTCTTTCTCTGAGAAGTGCTCATCCTATCATACATGAAGAGATCAATTTAGAGACTATCACTAAACCAACACAGATTTCAGTCCAGCAGCCACTACCAGCCACTAACACAATCCAGAAACTAACACCATACGCCATTTCCCATGTTTCATAAACAAATAAATCAAATATACTCCGTATATATAATAATCAAGTCCTTGAAGTCAAATCTGCTTGCAAGCAGCAATATATAAAAAGTGGATATACCTCAAATATCAGCTAATGATTGCGTCTTGACTTCCGAAGCTTCATGAGTTTGTCTCTCCACATGGCTGCAGGAACCAGTAATCCATAAAAATTGATTCCTCAGTGTAGGAGAGTTCATTGTTTGATCAAAACTTACATGGGAAAAACACATTGGCTTTTAGTGATTGACCATTTGCAAAATATAATGTGTTAAAAGAAAAAGGTTGATTGGGTATTCTATCTACCTGCATCAGTGTACCTTTCCTCTCTGATAGCTAACTTCATGTTCCTTACCAAATCAAGTTCCTCAGCTAATAAATCTGGACCATCTGCAGGACTGAACAAGAAATAATTCATGCTCGTAAGTTTAACAAAATCCTTGATAGCGAAAATGAGGCTCCCAAATTAAGTACAGTCAATACCTGTCTAAATTTACATCATAAATAGACTTTGTATCACGCAATCTGCCCATACTGTAAACAATTCTTATAGCATCTGTCAAGACTATTTGTTTACTTACATATATTGGTGCCTGCATACAACAATTTTCGTTCACAATTAGTAGTCACTCTAGAGCAACAACGATTAGTTTGTATATCAATACATTGGGAATATTTCTGGGAAGCGTGACAGGTATGTCAACAATGATTAGTCACTCCAAATTCACAATTAGATTAGATATTCTCTCATGCATGCCAAATGTCCCACTTATTGGGAATCTATAAGCATTTGATCTGTAAACTCACATTTTTTTATAAAATCAAACTATAATTTGATGCACTCTATGGATAAGATAGTTCATAACTGTTTTACTTGATATCTGGCGAGCATGACAGGTAAGAAAGGAACATTTAATCCAATGGCGGGCTTGGCCTGGCTAATCTTTGAGTAGCAATTGGTGTAAACAACTCAGCTAAAAGCCTAAAACACACTCTAAATTGTTCAATTAAGTAAAAAATAAGCCTACAAAATATTTGTTTTTCCTCGAATTTTGCATACTTCGATAGTGGTTGGGATGCCAAGGTGCAGAAAGAATACCTTGCATCTCTTTGCCACATTTATGGCATCCGATGGACGTGCATCCACACTTAGTGTATCTTTTTCCCCTGGCTGCAGATTATAAAAATGTTGATGTGAACATAGATAGAAATTTCATAAATTTACTGTATTTTTCAAACATAATCGAAACATTTATTTTGTAAGTTTATAATCACCTTGCTAAAATATATTCTGGCAAAATAAGTATTAATCACTCTTTCTGTAATCCTCACCATTTTTACCTGAAATTTTGGGAGGGTGGGGAATAACTTAGTACGACAAAATGGCATTATAATTCATGCCTCCCACATTTAGGATCCTTTTCTTGAAAAATAGTAGTTGGAGGTTTTAGACATTATATGTAATAAGCATCTTTAATTAGAAATGCAATTGGAAAGAGAGAAACTAAAGTAGTAAAACCCTTAAGCATGTCTTAAATACATGAGAAATTAGCTCCATACTTTGTAGCCAAGTTTCCCCACAAGATTTCTCACAAACTGGAACTGATTTGGGCAATCCTGCAACAAGCCCTTATTTGAGCAATGATAATGGCATTGAACAAACAACAAATTTCATGACCAAAATTAAAAGGATTACCCCATTTTCATCCTCCCGTAAGGCATCTATAAGTTTTTCAATGGCAAACTCCCCTGCAGTAGCATGCAAAGAAAGTTACTTGTATGCAGGTCTATCCAAAAATGACAATCATAATAATTGGAGACAACGCATTATTTATGTATGAAATTTATCCTCATACCTACAATAATTGGTAGTAAGAAGTCTCCATCACAAGAAATCTTGAGAAAAACTGTCGGACTCTGAAAGCGCTCAAGAAAGCCCTGTCCTAATGTATTGAAATCTGCTCTTGATCCCTTTTCTTGAACAGAAAAGGGAAGCAAATGGCCAGAGGATTTCCATTTAATCTCTTCTTTGAATCCTTGCCTACGCATTTGGTAGTGTCTAATTGTTTCTGCACCAGTTGAAGTAACCGAAGTTTCAGGGATGCATTGACATGGTTAGAACAAAACAAGAAGAAACCCTAATTTCCTCACATATTGTAATGATACAAAATTTCAAAACTGTCAAACAATTTCAGAAATTAAATTTCCTTTGTGTACATTTACTGACATGATATGAAGGCCTAATAGGCATATACACTCAAATCAATAAATTTCCTCTTTTTTCCAACGACAATAATTGTCAAACTTCTATAATGGCAACAACAGCAGCAATAACCACTCTTCTATTATGTTAAGGTGGGTGGGCAACAGAAAATCAGAAGTGCCATTGTAACTATGCACTTCTTTCATGGAAGCAGCAAAGAAGTATTCATGTTAAAATGTCTTCATGTAACTCAAACAATATTGGGTCACCCCACCCACAATAATGCTTGTGCTAAATGCAATTATCAATCCAAACCGAACATATAAGCATTCAATCAAGGCAAATTTGAGTAAAATTCTTGACCCTTTTGCTTTCCATAATTCAGCTCCAGAACTAACTATTAACCTCTGTTTGGCTCTCAGAAAGAACGAAGATAATAAAGGAAATGGAGGAAATGGAAAAAGCTAAAATATAACTTAAAAAGAAAGAATCAATTCTTAAGCAATTTTCAGCTTTCTCCTTTGGTTTCCTTTCGTTCTATCCGAGAACCAAAACAGAACCTTAAAACTAAGAAATCCCAAGGCAGGTCTTTTGGGGGAAATTTTAGTTGTTTTCCCCAAATACCACTCGAATTTAGATGCTTTACAATGAGAATTCAGGGTTGCGTCGAACAACGAAAAACCAGTAGACGCAGAGAGTTAAAAGCTAACAATTCCCAAGCGTTCAGAGCATCTAATTCAGATTGCTATATGTGAATTCATATATCCTGTGTAAAAATCTATAGACACAGAGAGAGAGAGAGAGAGAGAGAGAGAGAGAGACCTGAAACGAGGAGGAAGGCTTCGAGATAGTCGCCATCGCTGTCATCGGCATTGCTTGATCTGCCACTAAAGCTTCCGCCAGAAGACTTGCAAGAAATAAATATCGATTTGGATCTAAGAGAGTATTTGGTTCTGAAACCTGATTGAAACGACAGGTGGGACGACGAAGTGGAAGGACAACGGAACAAATTCGAGATCGAACGGTTGGCATTCGTCTGATCAGTGACGGCACCGACGCCGGTGACCGTACGGGTGCAAGACTGAGCTCCGAGCATTGTCCCGTTACCGGGGAGAGCAAACGTGAATACCGAGAAAGGTGGAGGAGGAAGAGTCGTTGAAGTTGAAGATCGCTTTTGCGAGAAATCAATATTGTCCTCTGCAATACCGCTTATCGACAAGCATAAGCAGTATTTAGAATACCACTAGTATAGATGAGATGCTTGCACCAAAATGGTGTGGGAAAATTACAACCAAATGCTTCTTTTAAATATCTTCTCCCAAACAGTGGCGCTTTTACTCGACAAACTCTTAGGATTTGTTGTTTATAAATAGATTTATAATTAAAATAACTTAGTAACCCTGAGGACTGAGGTGAACCATGGTTTTTGAGACTAATATTTTAAGAAACTGAAGGTACTAAGTTCCTAACTCCTAAGTTTGACTTTTTACCCTTCTTTGAACAAGTCACTGATAGTAAACCATCCAATGAGTAAGCAATGTCTTTACCCATATTTTAAGAAAGTATATTGTTATTTGACTAATATTATTAAGAAAAAATTTCAGAAAATCCCTAGATAACCTTTTTATATTTTAATTTTGTCAATGTGCCTATCTTTCATTTTAATTTTTGTCAATGTACCCCACTATTAATGAAATTTGATGAAAATTAATCACGTGACTACGCACGTGATATTGTTAGCGAACCCATGTTACCTAAAATCGCTGAAACCCTCGTCGGCGTTAGAGCCAATTAAATTGCCATCGATGATTGGTTTTATCTTCCAATTAAATTAGGAGGCACAATGACAAAATTAAAACATAAGGAAGGGTTATCTGTTAACCCCCCTATACTTCAAGGGATTTTCTGCAATTTACTCTATTATTAATTTAGAATACAATCTCATATGACATAATTATACCTCTAAGACTTAAAGACATATTCAATTTTAAATAGATAATTTCTTACAACATATTATATGAGATTTTATTATGAATCAAACAATATTTTCCTTTAGGAAACTAGTCAAGGCAACGTTTTAAACATCCCTGTAGGCAAAAACATAAAAATAAAAATAAATAGAATAAATTTATTTTTTAGAAGGAAAAAAAAAAAAGAAAAAACCAAAATGAGTGTAAACACATTTAATATGGTTTCCCTAAAATTTAAAAGAACATGACCTTTGAAAGAGCGCTACATTTATGAGAGAGAGAGAGAGAGAGTATTGATTGAGGTTGGATTTATTTCAAAAAATAGTCTCATGATCTCATCCGTTCATTAAAACTAAATCCAGAGAGGTTAAATGGGATTTCCATCTATCGCCAAGAGACGAGCATTATTATTTTCGCTCATACATGACCAAAGGTCAAGGACTCATAAATTAAGGCATTTCTTGAACTTCAAATAACAAATTAAGACCTGTGTGTGTGAGATATATATCTATCTATCTAATATATATAGGGAGAGGGGGTTGGGGAGAGAGAGAGAGAGAGAGAGGAGGAGGAGGAGAAAGAGGGTAGCAGCTATGGATGTAAATGGATTGAGATGGCTCGTGCTAATGGTAAGGGTATCGATCATGCTTGTGACAGTTGAAGTGCAACCTATATCAGATCTATGCTTAAGAAATTGCGAGCAGCTGTGCTCTCCATTTCTAAACGACCATTTCTACGGTGTGTGTCTTGGTCGATGTTTAATGCAATGCAACGCCAGATCATCGTGGGCAGCACTGGCGGCGCCGCTCTCCGATGCCCTCTATAGATGTATCTTCAGTGTGCAAATTCCATGTGCCCTGGTATTAAAAATAAACTCCCAGGTACTAGCCCTAGTCCATAATTATCTGTAACAGATTGCTCTGCACGCGCACACATACATATCCATGCATAGATTGTGAGAAAACAAAATCATATTGTTATGCATGTACATATACACAGCCATTTATAATGTTAATGGAATTTTTTTTTTTTAAAATAATTATTATAGGATTCTTACTTCTTGTGATTAATGTGGCAGATGTGGGTAAGGCAGAAGACTGCATGAAATCCTTGGAGGCCTGCTCTGAGAATTGTGACAAGGAAATACTAGAGTAGTTCCTTACTATTATCTTCCGTACCCCATGAGGAAATAAAATTCGCTATCTATGTACTTACCGAGAATAAGAACGTAATGGGGCGCACCTAATATGAATGAATGCTTTCACTAAATGGGCAATAGCCCCTGGTTGTTTTCTCAATGTGCCCCTCCCGGCCTTTTCTTTTTCTCCAATTATGAAACATGTTATTTCATTTCCAGTTGTATCAATTTTTAAAAATTCATAAAATACCACTACTTTGAATTTTTACTCTCATTTGGACACCTAAAGGGATTCTCAATTGTCCGCCAAATTAGAAACAAATTTGAAGAGCATGCATGGAAATCGGTACAATTCCACTGTGAGTCTCCCGACAAATTGTCAGCTTCCAAATGCCTTGAAGGCAGATTAGAACACTTTACTATGGTGGGAACTTATTTATTTTATTTTTTATTTTTGGGATAACAGGATAAGAACATCATGCGTATATAAATCTACTCTAACACTAATTCAAACAAGAACTTCCCCCACAAGGGTGGAGACATGCCATGCATTAGACCCAAAGGCCATTGGCTGCCACTGGCTACTCTTAACACTAATTCAACTATAGTTATAATGCAAATGCATTTCGAGCTGAAACTTTGAGGGGAACCAAATTGTGTGCCCATAATGTATGGAAATCCATGCCAGATAAATGTAGATCAAAATGGGGCACTTATTCTAAGCATATGTTGCATCTCCTTGGTGCCTTTATTTTACAAATATAATGAGTTCGCTTTTCAAACACAGATGGTGGAAAAGAATTTACATAATCAATTTTTATTGTTCACATGCATATATCACTATCAGTGGCTGATATATGGGTGAGTATCTCACAAATCTTAAGTTCAAACTGATGAGGATTTCCCACTATGCCATCAGCCCAAACCCAATGTATGGTGAGAAAGCAATGCTGTCACAATGGTTAATAATTACAAAAAACTTACATGCAAGGAGCTGATCATTTGATAAGAAGAGGAGTGTGGAAGGCTTCATTCCTCTCATGCGAACATTGTTGCCTTGTTGGTAGTATCATCTGAGTGTCCACTTCTTTGACACGATCATGTGATCAAATGCAAGTTGAAATAACATTCAAACTTACATGTAAAACTGGATGAACTGGCCCAGTGGCGAACGGTGTCAAAGCAGTTGGGCAGCTGTAACATCTATGGGTAGAAAATGCGTAGAAAATGCGGTTAAAGAAGCTAACGTGACTTGGGAAGTTGCTTCAACAGCTTGATGAGCTCGTAAGTCCTTGTTTCTTGACCAGAATAGAGGCAAAGGTCAAGTGGAGTAAAACCATCCTGAGACAAACAGATGTTGTTGCAATGCATCAAAAAGTCAGAGGAATTGCATATAAAGGGCAACAAGCTACCAATAGATAAAAAAAATAATCTTGTCACTACAAGAAACTGAATAAGAGCAATCAAATTGAACCACGGATGAATTAATCCGTATAAAATACTCAAAACGAAACTTAAAAACAACCAAAAGAATGTTTCTTGATGCTATCTATTATGAAAGCATGTCAGAAATTTCCTCCCTATTTAACTGCACAATGTTCAAATATTGTGCTAACAGATTCTTCCAAAAAAAATTTCAAAAAATTTCAAATGAATGTTTATGATCTAGAAAGTTTCTGGTTTACTGGCACATCAGCAATTCTGCTAAAACCTTTTCCAAAATTACAAGTTGGAGGTGTGGCATATTATACATTCTACATTGGATATTTGAAGCATCCAATCAGGGGCAAAGTACCCAGAGATATATGCACTCTGCCCTACAGAATGAGTAGACATTTACCCGGTTTTTTAAAGTCTTATCAGCTCCTTTAATTAATAGAAGCCTCAATAAATCTGTTCTTCGGGCTTGAACAGCAAGATGTAACGGTGTCCACCCATCCTGAAAAGGATAAAAGGAGAATATAGTTTAAATAAATTATTGACTAAGAAACATGTAAAGCAACAATAGGGATTTGTCAATCATACATTATCCTGAGCATTTATATCAACATTATATAACAGGAGGATTTTAATCGTGTGACTTGATGCTGTTCGGACGGCATAATGCATCAAGGTGGCCCCCTCCTGTTGTCACCAAAATAGAAAAAAGAAAAAAAAAGGAACATCAACTTAATAAATATATATATACTGACTAAAAATAATGCAAATATCAAAGGTACAAGGACAAAAATTAACATTATTCATCTCTTCAATTCTGCTAAATCGGGAAAAAAAAATGCTTATCCATAAACTATGCTTGTGTCGGTACAGCTAGAAAATATCACAACTACAGCAAAACTTTCCCATTAAAAACTAAAGAGTCATCAGTGATGACAACACTGACGATTATGATGATAACAATGGTGATGAAGATTCTCTAGTGGCAAATGCGTCTATTGGAATGAAAGAAAAAGAAATGCATAGACGAAGAAGAAGCAGAAGCTCCAACTGAGGAACCCCAATTTAATGATATAATACAAAAATGTGTACAGTGCCCACAGGAAAATTCCATAAGCAGGCCTTTTTAAACATAAAGTTGGGACCTAGTATACATATATAGGCATATACCATTGTAATGGAGGATATCATCTTTGATATCAGTAAGAATATGAAAATCGACATGACAAGAATTTGATGGATTCCTACTTACCTTATCACGAACAAAAGGATTTGCTGATTCTCTTAAAAAATAGTTTGTAATGGCCTGCTTTTTGCAAACTATTGCCTTGTGGAGTGCCGTCAAACCATCCTGGAAAGACATAAATAACCAAACCTCAGACCAAGGGTACAAAAATAAATAAATAAACAAGTAATAAAGGCAATAGCAGGATAAAGTCCATGATTACTGGTATCCAAAATAAAAAGCACCCCTTAAAAAACTAAAATATAGAAGGCTGGCATATGCCCACATAACAGCACAACTAATGGCAGGACTCAAAACAATTAGCAAGCAGTCATTCTAAATACCTTATCCGCAGCGTTGATATCAACATTATGTTTCAGTATGGCATCCACAAGGTAAAACTCTCCTGATGCAGCAAGAGCGTGCAAAGGTAGCCATTTGCTCTGAGAAAGATGTCATCAAAAAGTTAAAAATGAATTTAAAGCTTTAAGTTCATTCAGACAAGACTACCAGGATTGTTCAACGAATAATTTAGAGACACATGAGGTGCAGAGCACATTATTCCACATCAGCTATAATCTAGCATTATTATTTGGAAAAAAAAAAAAGGGAGGAAAAAAAAATCATCTAAAACCCATAAATTTGACAAATATACTAATAAATTAAGGAAACTAACAATTAAATCCTGTGAATGGCAAGCACCAAAAACCTACTCATTTAGAAGATAAATTAAAGGAAATCATCAACAACCACTCAAACCACTAAGAGAAATATCAATTACAGCAATAATGCAAGGAGGAAAAAAAATAGTAAAACTAAATCTAAAAGAAACAAAATGAGTAGCAATGGTCAGGGCAGATGGAAACTCACAGAGGTAGCAGTTGCCAGATCAGGTATCCGTCTATTCAGCAGAACCTTTTCCTCCTTTGTAAACAACTTCCGAGGAGGGCCTATGTGTTCGAGCATAAAAGAGTCAGATGTTGGCACCAAAAGTTTAATTATCACATCTATGAAAGAGAGCCAAGCAGACCAATTCTATACCAACTTCATTCATAGAACAGTATGCATGAATCATATGACACGGGCACCAAAATGTTAATTTTTGGTTGTGGTATCAATCTCAGTCCAAGTAAAAATGAAACTGAATTTTGAAATATCAAAACTTCATGAAATTTGGTCAATATATCAGAAATTTCTAATTACAAAATGTTCAACTGGTTGAAATGTCAAAAAGCTATAAGTTTTAGACAATCCTAAATTAAAACGAGATATCAAAATTTTTTACTCATAAATGTGCAAATTTAGTAACTCATCGAAAGCCAATAGAAATTCAAGCTATACAGAGCAGTAGATGTAGCGTCTTGATAATTTTCCAGATATCATATTAAATAAAAAGAATAATATGCAACTCTAAGGAGTACTAGATAATGATGAAAGAATGCACAAAATAGGTACTAGAGATTACAAGTTACATTCCAACTTAGCATTTCATTAGAATGTTTCCACAAGTTCGAGGCCCAAAGAACTTGGCTAAACTCTATTATGCTTTGCAGTCCCGCATGCAAGTCACATTCTTCCACAGCCTATAGAAAATCTCGGAATCCAAATTCACATGCTTTGCGTAAAAAATGATTTCTTTCTTAAAGGGGTCCTTTCAATCATATCAACAATTTTCATGGTCACATTCATGACCATGAAGAATTGCCACAAGCCTACAATGCATAAAGATTATCATGAAAATAAAATAAAGAGCTCGCGATGTATAAAACATTAACCCAAAGCTCAAATGTTATTTAAATATATAATTAAAAAGAAAAAAAAAACGAAAAAAAAAAAAAAAAAAAGAAGAAGCCAAAAACAAAAAATTACCTTCCTTGGCAGCACTATGACCTGGTTCATAACTCCCACTATGAAAAAACTGCGAAATATCTTCCAGCGTACCGCCATAAACCGCCCGCCTAGGGTTCCTCGGAGCCACTCTGCTGCTCGAAGACCCATCCATTTCGCCGTGCTTCGACTCACCACCACCCTTCGCCTCATACTTCTCCTCTTTCAGCTTAAAACTAGGGTTATCGAGAACAAGCGGCTTCAACTGCGCCAACTTTTCGCTCCTATAAGCCAAATAATCCTCCACACTCGTATTCCCCAACGGCACCAGTCCCTGCTTCTTCTTCTGGACGCGGCGACCGAACTCCAATTGCTGCGCAATCTTACGCCTCTCTTTCTTGGTTATATTGATCTCCTCTTGAACTTCTCTCCATTTGTCCGGTACCAAATTCTGAGGTTCAATCGCCGCAACAGATTTCTTCGTTTTGCGCTGATTTGTGTTGTGATTGAAGTCATTTTGAAAGTACGAGTCTTCGAATGCGCCTTCTTCGAAAACAACACAGTCGCCGACGACATGTTCTTCTTCTTCTTCTTCGTCTTCAACTTCTTGTTGTGGGAAAGAGTGGAAGGAGGATGAGAGAGAAGGAGGAGAGATTGAGCAGAACTTTCTCGGGAAAGTTAGGGTTTGGGTTTGGATTGAAGCGAGCTTGCGAGGGGTGGAGAGATAGAAAGGGGAGGTTGGAAGGAGAGAGAATATTTTTGGGGTTTGTGGGTTGAGGACTGTTGGGGATGACATGCTTGCTCTTTCTGCTGCAAAAGTGTAAATGAACGGAGGTTTTTTGGTCGGCTTATCCTTTTAAAGTGCTGGTTAAGGGCCGGGATAATGAGCAAATTAACGGGCTCAGGGGTTTAAGCCTGGGGAACGGCTATTGCAACCCCCATTCTTATCACCCCACCCCCACATCTTTTAGGTTTTTATGGTTTTATGCAAAATATAAAAGGTTTTATAAAAATCGGCCATTACGTCCACTAAAAAACATCATTTTGAACAATTTTGTAGAAAATTTTTTTCCTAAATCTATCGTTTAAATATACTTTTTAGCCATTTGTAACTTTTATTTCATTTTTTGCCAAAAAGTCTACCTGAACGATAGATTTTGGAAAAACTTTCTTCTGCAAAGTTGTTCAAGATGATGTTTTCTAGTGGACCAAGTAATCGGTTTTTGCAAAAACCTTTTATATTTTTTATTAAATCTTAAAAACTAAAAGGAAAGGGGTAGGGTTATAAGAATGGGGGGTTGCAATAGTCATTCCCGCAAGCCTGGTGTAGAGTCGTTGGCCTGGTCAAAAAATGGACTGGACTCATACTTTGTAAATCCACGCCAGCGCCTATACTAGAACTTGGCCCAGCAATCGATGCTGGACTGTTCAAGTCGGGTTCGAGGTGTTTTGTGAGCCCTGGAAGCCAGTTGCATCTGAACCATCCACATTCCATAGAAGATGGGACGATCATCCAGCCAGCCCGAATGAATGTTGATGTGGATGGCCCAGATTTTCTTAAAATGTTTTTTCCCTTTTCTTGGTCTGAATGAGGGGGTAAGGCACAATTAAAAGGAATTAAAGAAGGGGGATTATATTATAAGTCAGAAGGAGCCGTAAAAGTTGAGGAAAAGCCCAAAGGGCCCTAAAGACTCTTGGAAGTTTGTATTAGCTTTTCTTGCCACACTACTTTAAACCGCGAGGAGTGTGTTCTATGAAGCACATCTTGCAAAGCTGATATGCGTATTGATGAAGGGGGCTGACAGCTCTCAATTTCACATTTTTTTTTTTTATCTTCTATTTTGTTTCGGTCCACAGCCATGGGTTTCCTCCTTAGGTAGAATGGTATGGTGGGCAAGGGTTGTTAAATTCGTATCCGATTCAAGTTACATGAGTACCTAGGCTAGAAAAAGCCTTAATTAGCCAGCCATGTTTCGCACACCAACACACATAAGGGGCAAAAACATGAAAACCCCTGTTTGGTCTAAGCTGAGTCCAGAACAAAGCTTGGCCGGAAAAGTGCAAACCACAAAACTCCACCCACCCCAATAAGAATGTCCTCCTTAGTACAACACAGTATAGTATATAGTCCGTAATCAAGCGTCCCACCCACCCATCTCCATCCCTTTAATGAGAGTAAACGACTGCCAACAGATTGCTCATCCTACCCACCAAGTTTTGTTAAGGTGTCACAACAGCTACCGCTTATGTGTCAACTCAAAACCCCTTTAAAAAAAATAATAAATAATAATAAAAAGAAAAGGAGGGGGGGTGGGGGGGGGGGGGGGGGGGTGAAGGCTGGTTTAGGTTCGGAGGCATTGGGATGGGGATGACAACTGAACAATATGTTCCTTGCACAGTTAACAGGAAAAAAGAAAAAAAAAAACAAAACAAAACCAGTGAGAAAAAAAAACCAGGAAGACTGTTACTACCACATTCAGTACTCTAAACCCCCACTTAGTTTACACTTTTTAAGGTCTTATAAAAAATATGAAAAGGTTTCTACAAATACCAACCGCATTCTCCACTAGAAAACATCATTCTGAACAACTTTGTAAAAAAAGTTTTTCCCAAAATCTGTCGTTTAAATTGTGGTCCTAAGTCAATAACCTTTCAAACAATCCAAAAAAAGAATAAGACAAAAAAGACCCTAGTAAAAAAATTCAGATTCTTTTCATCCCTCTGTCGGGGTAAGTGAGAAAATGGTAAAAATTAGACAAGGCTTAGTTCAAGAAATTTTTTTTTGTATAGTAGGATTCTATGTAGAAACTGAGTCGTTACCAAAACCAGACATCTAATAGAAAAGTGGCAGGTTCCCAGCCATAACAGTTCAATGGTCTTGTCCAGTCAGGGTTTCAAACACAAGCATAGATGCCAAAATCACATAATATGTCCTTCATTCAACCCAGTAATTCCATACTATCCATTATCCAAATCCTGAAACAGAAGTAAAGCAGCAGCACAAAACTACACACATGATAAAGAGATGAAAGGAACGCACGAACAACATATCCTTCCAAACAAACAAAAAGATCTGTCCAAATCCAGTCCAGATCAAAGATCAAAACCTTCACCAAAATGGATCTTCACAAATTGTTTATCTTCCCCTTAACAGAAGATACTTAACCTAACAAACATGCCTTACCTAGAGCCACGTGCATGCCTCCTTTCAGGGCTGTCATAAGGAGAGTATGGAAGTGACCTAGATCTGTCCCTCCTTGACCTTCCACCATAAGGTGAGCGCCTGGGAGAATAATCACGACCACCTCCACCACGATATGGTGAGCGCCTTGGAGACCTACGGTACCCATAGTCATCACGGCTAGAGCCACCACGATACCTACCACGATCACCACGATCGCCACGATCACCACGATGGCCTTTCACCAACGAAAAGATGATATGTATAAGTAGAAATACATATTAAGATGCCGGTAATCCCACAAACTAAAGCAACTCCTATCTTTATAAGAAATAAACAATTAACCACTTACCATAGTCTCTAGTATTTTTCAGCCCAAGATAGTGTCCAGGTGTTGGAGTTCTTGGCCGTTTCCTCCGTGACTGAAAGACATATAAGTCACCTCAACTCTATGGACTTCCAAGATAAAAATTCGATGGAACAAATGATGCATTCATTGTTGACAAAATACTACATCAGGAGACATCTTTTTTTCCATTTATAACATTAATAATAAAATTAATAAATAAATAAAAAACATGTTGTAAGAAAAAACTTCATGAGAAGAACCTAAATAAAGGGAAGAAGATACGTTGCTAAGACAAAAAGGTGCAAAATATCCAGGCACATATGACTACTACTATCCATCAAACAAATGCCAGGTATGAGATACCATAAAAGCCTGATTAGAAAGTTGTTGATAATGTCCGTTGATTAGTTGAGGTTGTTGAAAGTGAATGCTGAGGTTGTATAGTTGTTGGGCAATATAGTTGCTATGTTTAGTTGATCAGATGCAATTGGAAAGCTGTTTAAGCTGGCCATTGATCAAGCTGTTACACTTAAGTTGATATGGATGAACTCGTCATCTTTGATTGCTGCCAACATAGCTGACACAATGTGTTCTGAATATGAGCAGAAAACTTCCACGTCAAGAAAAAAGATAACCAATCAAGAAAGGTCAATCTTTACCACCAAAGGTACAATCACATTACCTTCTCCACAGTTATGAATCGGCCTTCCAGAACTGACTGATTGAGATGTTTAACGCAACGGCTGGCATCCTCAGCACTGTCCATCGTAATAAAAGCAAAACCACGAGAAATGCGTGTGCGGGGCTCCACAACCAGAAAACATGAAGCAACCTGAAAAAAAAAAAAAAAAAAAAAAAAGGTATGCAAATAACTTTAAGAACTAAAATTGGATTATGGCCGTCTTTAATACCACAAGTAGGTCCAGAAAATAGTTCCAGAAATCTCATCAATTTCAAGTTTGGAACACAAGAAAATGAAAATATTGGTGAAAACAAAATCTATCCATCCAAAAATATAGGATAATGACTTCCTATATATTTTGTGGGGAAGTCCTATAATAGAAAATAAAGTGAACATAAACACCTATTTATCACATAATAATGACAGTGTTCATCAATCATTTTAAAAAATACATTTATTACAATAATGTAACAAGTGCCTAATTTAACAGCAAACATATAGCATGCTTCCTCTTACTTCCATCAAAAGAAACAAAGCCTACATTCATGTATTATTTAGAGAAACAACCTTTCCCTCCTTAGAGAAGTGATCTTCAAGGTCCCTTTCAGTGACCCTTGTTGATAGGCCAGTCACATAAAGTGTATTTCCAGAATTTATAGCCTCAGTCCTGCCACCAAGGATTAGATGTGAGCATCTGAAACACTAGCCATCCATATAAAAAGAACACAACACAGGAACCAATGTCAGACATCACAAGAAAAGCATAGCCAGAGTTATAATAAACCTGCCACGACCTCTGGACCTTGATCTGGAATGGGACCTGGGCCTTGGCCTGGACCAGGATCTCGATCTGGACCTCGACCTTGACCTCGACCTTGATCTGGATCTAGAATGTGCTCTCAAAGGAGAAGGGGAAGGGGAAGGGGACCGTGAATACCTAACAAATTCAGCGCATATAACATCAAAATAGAAACGGCAGAGGGAGAGAGAAAAACAAAAATGAAAAATTCAGGCATTCCTTTAATCAGGCTTGTTGTTTGACTTCATTTTCTTTTAACAATGTGATGAAGTTAAAACAACAAGCCTGTTCTCCTAAAATTTTCATCTTGATTTCGTAAACGAAGTTGGGATTTTAGGCTTAGTTGAGTAGAGTACTTTGTAAAGTAAAGCAGAGCTGTGTTAAGTTTCACATTAACAGATTTAATTATTCAATCCTAGCTAGAATCAATGGAAAAAATACAATTGAAAAGAATGGTGTTGTGAAGGTTGCTCAACTGAGCAAACAGTTGTAGAAGTATCATTTTTGAAAATCTTAGTTGAGTTGTTCACACAGAAGATGGGACAAGACGGGAAAGGAAAAATACAAAGAGTCGGAAGGAGGCGAAGAAAGAGGCGTGGTGTCGGAGAAGCATCGTCTCCGACACTGCCATGACACCTCTAGGGAAGTGTCCGTGCAAAGGTGCTTCTTATGAAAATTTCAACCCTCATGTTTTACGTGATTTTCTTTTCCTCACCACCCAAACGAAGCTTAATATATTATTCTCCCAAAAAATAAACAGAAGACAGTCATAAACCCTTCTGAGATCATTTCAACATCAATCTAGGGTTCCAGAATCTCCATTTGAAAGATAACAAGGAAATCGTAAAAACTTCAAATCAGATTTTACCAGAATATATGAAAGATGAAAGAAAAGCTAATCAGATAACAGTATTAGGGTTTACCTTTTGCGAGGGGAATCCGCCTGCGAAAAATCAAAAGGTATTAGAAGATCAATCAAACGTCAGCGGGATATATACATATATATACATATATATATATACAGAGAGAGAGAGAGAGAGAGAGAGCTTGCCATATTTTCTGCAGACACGGCGAACCCTAAAAGGAGGAGATCGAAGAATTAGGGTTTTGGGGGTATGAACTTTGGGAGCTGTGCAAGGTTAGAGGGAATGCTCGTGAAGGGTTGGTTTCCGTTTATTAGAGGGGAAAATATCGGATGGGGTGGCACTATTTCCACGCCACTTTTTTGCTAAATCAACACCACTACCTTTTCGAGTCCTTTTATAACGAAAGCGCTGTTATCAAAAACGCTTTATTTTATGATGAAAATGGCTGTACTAATGGCGCTTTTCTCTAAAAACACTTTTACTGACAGGTGGTTTCTTTTACACTAACAACGCTTTCATATGTAATTTTTTTTCATTTTTTTTTTAGGGCCTGTTTGGTTGTTCAATTCAAAATGAAACAATCAAAAAATTTTACATAAGATTAACGATATAAATTTATCACTTTGAATTATAATATTTTTTTTCCTTCTATTTCATATGCACCAGGCAATTGTAGAACATAAGTCCATGAAAATGGTCTCAAGTGAAATAGTGAGAGTTGAATTAAAGACTTCTTATTTGGAAAGAAGTTCTTAGATAACTCGATTCACCTCTCATGATTACCATATTTGTACCTTACTACATAGTCTATGCCACGGGGTAATGCTCTCAAGAACCCAATTTGTTTTGTAATGGTCAAAAACCCAATTTGTTTTGTAATGACCCGCCTGGGCTGCCAAGTGTTAGTCCAACCTCAAAGTTTTATGGCCTACGTCGAATACAGTCAGCTCAACCTGGAGGCCTGAGCTTTGATCTGGCCCAATTTGATATGGGGCAACACAGTAGTTTCACACTTTCTCATTGTTCACAATTTACCTTCCCAAAAGGGAACAGCTATTGCCCCCTTCATTTTTATCACACGCCCTAATGCTTTAGGATTTTAAGGTTTTATGCAAAATATGAAAAGTTTTTTATAAAAATCAGTCCGTAATCCATTAGAAAGCATAATTTTGAATAACTTTATAGAATAAAATTTTTATAAAGTCTATCATTTAAGTAGACTTTTAAGCCATTTATAACCTTTATTTCACTTTTTGCAAAAAAGTCTATTTAAACAATAAATTTTGGAAAAACTTTATCCCACAAAGTTATTCAAAATGATGTTTTCTAGTGGACATTGCAGGCCGATTTTTATAAAAAATTTTAATATTTTTTATAAAATCTTAAAAACCAAAACTAAAGAGAGAGTTTGATAAAAATGGTGGGCAATAGCCATTCCCTTCCCAAAATCCCTAATTCCCAATCAGAACCGGACTAGAATATGTCTCTACCTCCCCATATGTCTAGAATATGTCTCTACCTCCCCATTGTGTATATAATCTTAACCCCAGGAATCAACCTTTCTTTCGTATGAGCCCTAACCCTAAACCATCTGTTGATTTTGATATCGTTCTCTTTCTATCTGAAGAACTTCTCTCAATCTCATACATTTTCTATTTGATCTCTCACTGTTGTTACAAAACTCCATTAATTTTTTTTCTTTTAATTGCTAATAGGCCATCAATCTTTATAAGTTATGGTCTGTGGGGATTTAAAATATTGGTTTTCATCATATGATCAGGAATTTTCTAAAGACTTTATTTAGTTGCAGTATTTTAAGTAGTATTAGTTGATAGAGAAATAAAGTGATAAATATAGTGTTAAAGAGAGAGATGGAGCTCTCTAGCTTGGTTGGATGAACAGAGCATTGTGTACTCTTTTTCTCTGTTACCTGCTAATAGTTTATGAGAATGACATGCCTTCAGCTGTTACATTGTGTACTTTTTTATTCATCCTAATTTCTTAGTTTAACCAAGACCATGTTCGACTGTTACAATGATTGGATTTAGTAACTTGCATTAATATATGACAGTGAAAACTGGATTACATTCCTGTCTGACAGCTTCTTACAACTCACAACCTAATTGTAATGGCTAAATTGCCTAAGCATTTATTTGGGTGGCCAAAATTTTCCCAGAACAGTAGGTGTTATACATCACAATGGCTACATTAAAAGATTGGTCACCATGTCTAGATAGAAGCCTCTTGAATCTATTCTTCTTTCCAAATTATTTCTTACAACTCTGCCGATTGAGAGGCTTCCATGAAAACTCATGTAACCCCAGTTCCTAATGTTAAACATCCTTAGTTGCAGCCTCATTAATTAGGCTCTGCATCTCTTCCATTCCTTAAACAGCACATGGTGTCGTCCAGCACTCTGAACCTTTTTCCTTTTTTTTTTTTTGGCTCATCACTTCGATCAAGACATGCTCAATCAACATAGACCTCTGTCCAGCATTGAAGTATAAAATCATTTGCATGTGCCTCAATTTGAACCCGCTCAAATCATAACCTGTTTATGTCCATCCAATGCTAACATATAATAAAAGGCAAGACATCATTTGCAAGCATGCATTATTTCCAATTGCAAGATCCATAACCTGTTTTATGTCTTACCAACCACAAAACAAAACTTAAAGCTCTAGATGCAGACAACTACAAAACAAAACTCAGTATTCTATAGATGAAAATCTTCTTCATAACACCTCAACAAAACAGGGTCCTAACATCTTGCCGAATTTCACAAATCTTGGCATCTTCTCTCCTAGTATGGTAGCACCAATTAAGCAAGCCACAACAGTTGTTTTTGGAAAATGTTATACAATCAAGAGAAAATTATGAGATTTTAACACCCACATGATCATTTGCAAGCCCACTAGAGGAAAGAAACTTCATTTGTCGCAACCATCCTAGCGTCAGTTGACTCAAATTCCAAGAGTGAAAGCAATGGTAGGATGCATCCATATAAAAACATGGGCGGATTTAGGTGAGGGCCTATGGGCATGTGCCCAACCTACTCCTCTAAATTTTATTTATTTATTATTATTACATATACATTAAAAGCTGTAAATGTTTTTATTTTTCTAATAGAAATATTATTAATGAATGTTCAATTTCTTAAAAACAACTATCAGTTCAAGTAATTGAACTGTACTTGTTTGCCAATAGCCAGACTTATCTGTGATTCCCCTTTTTACAGGGGTCATAGGGAACTATGAATTATGTGCCCCAAAGGATGCAATGGTACATTAGTTGATTCTGAAATCAGATGTTTTTGACAAAAATTGCTGTATTGGAAATCGTCAGAGTAGAAAAGCAATTGACAATTCAAAATCTATTTGAGAGCAAAATGTGGTTCCATGGGGAAGAGATTCTCAACTCTGTCTAATCTTTAATCAGTCTTTTAAATTGATTTTTTCCTCCTCTTTTTCTGTTGAACGGAATTGCTCCTTTAAAATTGATCTCTTTAAATGCGACATCAATTCATTGTTATTATTAGTGATAAATCACATGTTATTTTTCTTTTTCCCTTCTTTTTTTTTATGATAAAATTATCATATAAGAATACTCATAATGGAAAGGAAGGGTTAAAAAAAATAAAAAATTACGGAGTAAAACAGTAGCCATCCATAAAAAAGGAACACAACACAGGTAAAAATGTAAGACATCGCAAGAAAAGCATAGCCAGAGTTATAACAAACCTGCCAAGACCTCTGGACCTTGATCGGTAATGGGACCTGGGCCTTGGCCTGGACCAGGATCTCGATCTGGACCCCAACCTGGACCTCGATCTGGATCTGGATCTAGAATGTCCTCTCAAAGGAGAAGGGGAAGGGGAAGGAGACCATGAAAACCTAACAAATTCAGCGCACATTACATCAAAATAGAAACAGCAGAGGGAGAGCAAAAAACAAAAATGAAAAATTCAGGCATTCCTTTAATCAGGCTTGTTGAGGTACTTTCATAAAGAACCCGATCTCTTCATCTTTCTATCTTATGAAATAGTTGGTGTATGTGTTACTATTCCGAGTACATACCCACTAGTAGATTTTGTGTGTATGTGTGATCTATGCATTTTAATCTACTGTATAAAGGTCACACAGTTTCGAATTGTAGGCTCCCTGAAAGAGACCCATGTGTGTAATCATCAGTGAATGATCCCTATTGACGACCCAGATGCATGGATTATACAAACAAGCAAAGCTTCAGGCAGTAACAAGAGCAGCATTTACTTCTATCAGATTTTTCCTCAGCCAAGCAACATTTATGAGATCTCATAGAGACTCTTATGATTACACATATTTGCTACAGCATTGTATAGGCACCAAAAGCATTAAACAAGTGCATGCCCAGATAATCATTGGAGGTTTTGAGCAGAACCCATTCGTCGCTACAAAGCTTGTAGGTAAGTACACTGAGTGCAGTGACTCCAACATGGTAGATGCAAGGAAGGTGTTTGATTGTTTGTGGGATAGAGATGTTTTTATGTGGAATATGGTCATTCAAGGTTATGCGAATTTGGGTCCTTTTGTGGAAGCCTTGAATGTTTATGTTGCGATGCGGGGGAGTGGCGTTTCTGCAAATCGATACACGTATCCTTTTGTGTTAAAGGCTTGTGGTGCAATGAAGGATAGAAGGAAGGGTCAGGTTATTCATGGGCAAGTTGTGAAATCTGGGTTTGATTCAGATGTCTTTGTTGGGAATGCTCTTGTGGCATTTTATGCCAAGTGCCAGGAAGTTGAAACGTCTAGGAGAGTGTTTGATGGGATTCCTCAGAAAGACATTGTTACTTGGAATTCCATGATTTCAGGCTATACCGTTAATGGATATGCAGACGAAGCTCTTGTGCTTTTCCATGCCATGCTAAAAGATGAAACTATACGCGGACCTGATAGTGCTACCCTTGTAGGTGTCCTCCCAGCTTGTGTTCAAGAAGCAGCCACTCAAGAGGGCTTGTGGATTCATTCTTACATTATAAAGTCAGGCATGGAAGTTGATGCTGCTTTGGGCAGTGGCCTTATATCAATGTATGCAAATTGTGGCCGTTTGAAGAGTGCTCAGGATGTTTTTGATCGAATATCTGACAAAAATATCGTGGTGTGGAATGCAATGATAAGGTGTTATGGAATGCATGGCCATGCCGATGAGGCACTCAAAATGTTCTCAGAATTGGTAGAGATTGGTTTGCGCCCGGACAGCGTAATATTTTTATGTTTGTTATCTACGTGTAGTCATGCAGGGAAGGTAGCAAAAGGCTGGGAACTTTTTGAAAGAATGGGAGATTATGGAATTGAGAAAAATGATCAGCATTATGCTTGCATGGTGGATCTCTTGGGCCGAGCTGGGTTTCTTGGTGAAGCAGTTGAGTTTATTAAGACCATGCCTGTGCGGGCAGGAAAGGATGTCTATGGTGCCTTGCTGGGTGCTTGTAGAATACATAACAATATAGAACTTGCAGAAGAAGTTGCAGGGAAGTTGTTTGTTATGGACCCTGATAATGCTGGGCGATACATAATTCTGGCTAAAATGTATGAAGATGTAGGGCGATGGGAGGATGCAGCTACAATGAGGAAGACACTGGGAGAGAAGAAAATTAGGAAGCCATTTGGATGTAGTTCTATCGAGGTGGATTGTGTTCGCCATACATTTGGAGTAGAAGATGAGTCTCATCCTTTCACAGAGCAAATATTCGACACATTGGAAAGGTTGGATAGGATAATGGAGAAGAGTCAGTGATTGTTTGATATGTTGTTGATGCCTATACAGCCATACAGGTATTTGCCACAAACCTTTAGCGACTCCCTCTACGGAACTTATGTCAATGGGTATTACAGCATATCGAAACAAACCACTAGGTGTCATTCAGACTGTTTTGCTTACAGTGGTCTGATGGCTGTGACATTAAGCCACGATGAAATACAATCACAGATCTTTGTACATTTCCAAAATCAGTTCAATTGACAAGATGCAGCTAAGTAAGACCTCTGCTCTGCCAATTCTAATCCCTGGGTCTCTGATATGTAAACATCAATATTTTCAGATGTAAAGGGGGAAAAACTAATGTAACAAATTCTTATCCTTTAGTAAAAATGACAGGAATGGAATTTCGAGTATGACCAAATATTCACAACCATTTATATTACATAGCAAAATTTAAATATGGTTTTACCCCGATGAGGGAAAAAAAAATATATATATATATATATGTACACACACTGCACTGATAAAAGTACCAACTACAACATCAATTCAATATCCAAAGAGGCCTGCAATATACTACGGCCTTTTTCATTTACCAGTTTTGTATGCACACAAAAGGAAATCATAGCGTTAGTTGATTTGGAAGTGTGGTGGACTGAAATCCGAGTATTTTACCACCAACATCTGGGAAATTGTCATGTCCAGGCCGTGGGCCTACCTTCCCATTAGGATCTACCTCTATAGGATACTTGAGAAGGTGGCCCTGCAATGATGTAAAATTCGCTGCTGTGTATCTCTCCCAGTTTTCTTCAGCCATCTTGTTTACTCTACTCACACATTCCAAACTCCATGGCTCCTTGAAGCTTTCATCTATCATCCCAAGATGCTCCGCCCACAGTGACATTCTGTATCCATAGATCTGCAGAAAAGCATTAATCATGTCAACCAATTGATAAGTTAATGTCAAAGCATAATGGTATTCCAAGAAGACGATACAAGTGATCATTTGAGATGTTTCATTCACCAGTCACATCGAATGCCCATTTTTCTCTTAGGTGTGTCATTTGAGAGGGCATTTGCTCTTAGAGACAAAAAAATGGAAGAGGCAAATTTCTAATGTTTTTTAAAATAATAAGCTTTGGTAGTCAATAAACTAGGGGTTGTCACAGATTTTGACACCCTTTTACTTTAAACACATTTAAATTCTTAAGCAATAAGGAATTTCTATTGCTCTCTTAAAATGATTTTTAACTTGTAAGTTGCACATGCAGTAGAGGGGAAAAAAAAAAGAAAAGAGGAGAGTGTTTTAAGGAAAAGAACAAGACATTATATACCACAAGTCCACAACCCACTTTGCATTTAGTGTCAAATGCACCATTAAGACTGTTCAAATCTTTTTGGTAACTTCTCCTGAGCAAGAGGAGCAAGAGGAAAAAAGGAATCCCCAAAATCACATGTTTGCTAAAACAAGGAATAAATGTCAAACGAGAACGAGCACACAAACCTGGCTGCGTGGATGTTTCTTCTCTGCCCAAGTGTGATGGGGCTGATACGCGCCCATAGCTATCTCAGTATCTTTTGTGCCAGCCAAAGATCTTTGGTTAATATTGGCAGACCCCAATATTATGTACTCATCATCTACTATCATTCCTTTGGCATGTACATAAATCATAAACCGCCGAAACTTTTGTGCATTCAGGACCTGATAGAATATATTAGTTATGACTGACCTCAATAAGTTTTTTCGCTAATTATAAATGGAAGTCATGTTCCATGGATAAAACTCTACTGCTTACCAAAAATGTGGCTGGAACATCTGAAGCTACAATAAAATAAATGCTGGGAATGTCATGACTCATGACCCAACAATTTTCAAGGACATTTCTACTATGAGAATACAAAAGTTAACGCATACAATTGGTAATATATATCAAGAGAATCTATTTAAAGTAGAGTTGAAATAGCTACAGCTAAGGGGAGATGGAAATATGGCTATTTACATGTTTTAAAAAAATGGGTCTGCCTTCCCATTGAGAGATTATATTAAGAAAGACAGAAATGGACTACAATTCTCCAACTAAGAGCAAGCCCCTTTCAAAATACTAAAAGACCATTGCTTGGTGTTCATCCGTCCTAAGTGAGGTCCTAGGAGAGATGATCTGGATATGGCCCTAACCTTCCATATTTAACGAGTGACTGCTCTCAAAACTCAAACCCACACATTCACGCTTGTAACCTTATGGTAAATGACAATGGCTATAGGCCCTACATACCTAAAGAATGAGATTAAGAAAACTTAATCCTTGCACCCTATGGCAATTTGGCAGAAGTTATATGGTATTTGCCAAAGTTGGATGGCCAACCAAAAAGATTAATCGTAAGCCAGAGGAATATATACAGGATAAAAACCACAATCTGCCAAGAAACTACAGAAAAATATAAAAGTAAAAAAGAAAAGTATATTGTTTACTGGTTCGTCTATTAGGGCTTTGCATTATTCCGGTGATCATCATACTAACAATAGAATATATCAGGCTTATTTTAAACAGAAGGTTAACATTCAAGGGCCCTGCTGACATGCTAAAAGCTAAGGCAATGACTGCCCAGTTATTAAGATTTCTGATACAAGGATGAAAAACTTGTGCCAACCAACAATTTTATGAACTATCAGGTGCACCACGTTTCAGAGGCAAAATTATTGACAAGCATAACTTATGACATGAACCATGGCACTCCTCAGCTATAGCACTTGACAACAAATCATTTTTAGTTTTATCCAAACTCCATCGTATAATAAACTTAATGTCTCGTGAACATTTACCTTATCAACAGTACCAGAAGACTGACTAACTTCGCTCGAAATTTCTGGGGGCCCTTCCCGATTGCCAAGGCAATAGAAATTCAGGTAGTCTAGAGGATTTGATTCTGAAAGCTGTATGGATTTGAGTTCCCGTACAATAACTTCATACATCATCTGCATAGTCTGGCCCTGTGAGAAGCAACCAACGTAAAATATGAATTTTTGTGTTGTTTTTGTGGTTATTTCTATTATACTTTCTGCACTGAAATTCCTTAATATCTAACCATGTAAAATAATCAACTCCTGACCATTATAGACAAACTAAAACCAATTCAAGGAATTAAAATAAGTGATCCCACACGTATGGCCAACAAGGTTGCTGTGGCGGGATGGATGCTTCTGCCTCATGCCATCTTTTGGACGCTTTGGTACGGAACAGGACTTTTGATAATGAGAGTCTTCGGAACAGGATTTGAAATATACTATACTTGACTTTCTTTTTGCATGGGGAGACCCGCATAATTTTTGTGATCGGGGATCCCGTAATGATTTTTTGAATAGGCTTACTTTTTATGCCTTTGATTAGGCTTACTTAGGGCTTTAGACTCCTAGTGTACCGGCTTCCTTTTGTTAATAAAATTCTTTACCTTATCAAAAAAAAGAAAAAGAAAAAGGAAAATGGTCATCAATCAACTTACTTCTGGCATTAATAGCAAATTGCACTCACAAGTTGAACTGATAATTATAAAGAAAAAACCCTAATGGTTATAGTGAGAAAAGAGAGTATATTATGATGAGACAAGAATACATGTTCATTTGTTGTTCTGATTATTCATTATAAAGGGCATACTGGACATCCCGTCATCGTGTATGTTTTGGAAATGTAATGATGTTTCTGGTTTATATAGTTTAGAAATTAGAAACCACATTACCTGCCAAAAGAGAATTTCTTGCATAGCAGCAGAAGTTGGATCACCCTCAGGCCACATTGGTATGACTATATACACGGCAAATCTCTCCCTAGCTCTAATTTTACTTGCAATCTTTAATGCCAACTCCATTGGGATTAGATTATCAGCTCCTGATCATACCACAAAAGCTCTTTTAAGCAAATCAGATAAGAAATGTATATAGTATCAATTTGTGACGCTTACCAAATTTAAATAGAAATATACAAAACAAAGAATATGAAGGGGAAAAAGGATGAGAAGGCAGATAGAGAACTAAATTCAATAATAACGGTGGGCTGGTGGCTAAACTTTAGCAGAACAGAGACTGAAAGCAGGACAAATAAGTTGTAAAATCAAAAGGTGACTTTGACTATGCATAGCTAATTATGTGCAGTTTACAAACATATGATCTTATTAAATACAAAAATTGGTATCTGGTCCATCTGGGAAGGCAAAATTTCATACATAAAACACTCCACTCAACAAAATAGAAACTTTGGCCTTAGCAATGAAGATCATTTTGTATATAGTATTACAAATACTGCAGTGTAACAGAAGAACGTGATCTCAACCTGCATCTTCGAATGATTGCCATGCATATGATGATCCAATAAAATACTGATTTTCAATGTATATGAAATGTTGAGCAGATCTGATTGCCTGGATGTATCCTGTTTGAATGCTTTTATCTATCACCGTCTTTTTTGCACAAATAAGGTTCTGCTTCTGCAGTATAAGCATGTCATTAAAAGCTCAGAAATACAAATCCATAATATGATGTACTGTGAAGTACAGAAGTACTAAGATGAAATAAATGTCAATTAGACCTAGTGGTAATGATCACAACCTGGAAGCATTGTCAAATCCAATCGACAGAAATTAGGTTTCTTATCCAGGTATAAGGGGTCAAAAAGAAGAGGGAAAACAGTTGTATATAGACCTGGGCCTTAGCAAAATCAACGGTCTTGGGAAATCCTTTCAGTGATGATGTGTCAATGGACCGGAAAACCTGCAAAAGTAAGAAAAACCAAACCATGATCCAATAAATCAATGAAATTATACAAGTTTCACTAAAAAAGAAACTTGTCTTATCCAACCTGAACATGCCAGGTTTCAGGATTATCTTCTCTGGAAACCCATACTTTCAAATCGTCCTCTGGAGGACCTGTGATAATTCCATCCTTTGAAATGGGTAAGGCAGGACTATGGATCCATGAGATGCGTTCGATCTTTATCAAAGCATCATCATGCCAATGAGATTTCCTTTTCAAACGCAGTCCAAACTCTCTCCACTTTGATGCTTTCCTCCAACGCTGTTGAAAGTTTACAAGGACATCATATGCTGCAGGCCCTTCAATTTTGCAGTGCAAATCATGCCATGGTTGCCTTGGAGCCTTGGTTCCAACCTAATATAAAGAGAAACATTATTAAATTATTTTTTTTTTTATAAAAAAAAAAAAAAAAAAAAAAAAGAGAGCAAGTACCAACGTACTAAGACCTCAAAACTACTTGAAACACAAGAACAACAAAAAATATTACCAGGAAATTAGCCAACTAGGTCCATCCAGTAAGTTTTTAAATTTCATGGAACAGATGGCCTATAAGACAGCATCATGCTAAATCCAAAGAATGGCAAGATGAAAAAAATGTTAAATTTTCAAAATTGTATAAACATATTCACCCTCTTTCCAGCAGTACTGACAACAAATTGATATAGCATAAATACATGATCATTAAAGTAGGTCCAAAACATGCCCAGAATACAGGATAACATGCATAAAGATATGATTTATTCACTTGAACATGTGTTCTCACACTGAGGCCTACAATATTTGGTGTAGATAAATGCTTCTCCCAAGAAAAATGAGAATAAATGCCCAAGAGATCCTTTTTGAGGTACTAGTAGATTACCGTGTTCTAGTCAAACAAAGTTACGACTCAAGCATTGTGGCACGCAAATATCTTAATATTTTTAGTAAATAAGATTGACAAACAGATGTTGCTAGTGATTCTTTGGTGAGATAATCTACCTGTCAGTATTCAATAAATCAAATAAACAGCTAAAAATTATTGAAGTATATATGTAATTTGATAACACTGAGGCTGATTGAAATCATGTAAGAAGAGGATATAAATAAAGGCGGATGATTTTTAACATAATCAGACTCACAAGTGGAAGAAAACTACAAGCAAATGTGAGATGGTGAAATCTTTGAACTTCAAAAAATTAGGGACTTCAGATTCAGTTATGGCTCTAAAGTTGTTACGAACAATTAAAAGAAGAAAAAACCATCACACAAAAATTCAAATAATTCTGTTTCACTTCAGTGACCAAGAACACAAAATCTGGAAAGTCAGATCAAAATTAAAAAATTTATTACAAAATAATGTTGCATATAAAACAAAAGGATCAAATGGGCCAGCTACTCACAGGAAATGTGGGATTATGATAATCCTCCTGAAACACAGTATCAAGATCACGAAATAGTCGATGTTCAGGCGTGTCATAGCGACCATCACGGAGATCGAGCCCTCCTATAAAAGCAGTTATCTTCCGTTCAGTACTGGATGCCTGTGTGTCTACAAGAATACATTTCTGATGGTGTGTATAAAGGGTTCCAATAATCTGGACAAAACCATGGCAAAAACAATTTTCAGAGCAAGTTGCTCAATTCAAAAGGGAACACATCCCTTGATAATAGGGAAGGAGAAGCACCAAATGGAAGAATAGAGCAAACGCACCAAATGGTAACATTAGAACTAACTCATTATCAAAAGACTCGATTTCTAAATCCACTACAATTGAAGTACAATTCAACCAGCAAGAGTGAACTGATTTTGATTTGCAGTAAGCACGTTAATATTGAAAATAACTGATTTAACCAAATATAACACAACAAAATACTAGATAATGGAACAAAACCTGCCTGTTGCTTGATATAGCTAAGCTTACTGCTAGCATAACGAGGTGACAGCACACAAATGACAGATGAATGCTTGAAAAATTTGTAGGTTTCCTCATCATGCGTATGCATCACTCCTGCCTGCATTCAATGCCACTTCACAGTTCACACGAAGATTCAAAATAGATTCCTCAATTAGTAAATAGCACCATAACTGCATAAATTGCACACAAAGGGTAGCATTGAATCCCCACCACCCCCTCAAAAATAAATAAATAAATAACCCATCCAATCCCTACTGATCACCTCAGAAATGCCCCTCATAAAGGTTTCTTTTCCTTTATGACGATTCAACCTTGTGAATAAAGAGATTGAACAAAGTCAAAATTAGAATGGAGATTCAAATTTTCTTCAATACAAAACCACATTGTGAAGGTCACTATGAACATCACAAAAATTATGAAAGTTCTCCATGTGCATGCCTCACCAAACATTCAAACGTACAAAACCTAAAAATGGTCACATTTTCTTATACAAATGCAAAATATTACTGAAAATATCACAATTACCACAAACTCAAAAGATGATTTGGGTTAAATTTCATACCGTATGACCGAAATACGAACTGTGGGAAGTCCTATCATCCCAAATCAGCAACAAAACCCGAACCCCTTCTTGGGACTTATACTTGAGCAATTCACCTAGAGTCATATTCTTGGTTCTCGGCAACTGCCGGGTCGTCTCTCTGATTAGCTTTACCTTGTCGGAAATCGACCAACCAACAACATATATCAAATGGTGAGCCTCTGCTATAGCATGGCATATATCTTCCCAACACTTCTCGCGCTCAAAAACCCTCCCTCCCTCCAATTCAATCTTAGGAAGCAATCCATCAGGCACATGCGCATCTTGATACAATGTCACAGACCCTCCCTTCCTCAACGGAAAATATGTGTGCCTCACACCCAAGTGCTCTGGATCGCTGGCAATGCCGTGCCGATACAATGGATTCTTCTCGCACGGCGTGAACTGCATTTTGAGCTTAAGCGCCGTATCAGGCTTCGGTGGCATCCCGGTGGACCCATACACCGGATACCACTCACTAATGAGTTCGCCGGAGATAATCGTCTGCGCCGGGATCAGAACAGTTCCAATGATTTCAGCTCCGAACAAGTCATTGTCTTTCACCACAAACTCTAGGTTAATTACCCGATGAGCCAAGGGGATATTGAAGTGGTCATTCCACTCGGGGTTCTTCGCGTTGCGAATGACACGTGTTCGGGCGACGGTGGCTCCGGAGACGGAGAGGGTGACGTAAGGGTCGCTGGTGACGATTTTTCCGTGCTCGTCGGCGGCGGCGGTGGAGGAGGAGGAGGAGGATGAGGAGGGATTCATGAAAGCATTAAAGGCGGCGAAGCAACGGCGGAGACGTTTGGAGAAAATGTCCATGTTGGGCAAGTTACGAGCTTGAAGAATGGTTAAATCTAGGTCACCGTGAAGCCAGATGCTGGACGCCGACGAAAAATACGCCATTGAAACTGAGCTACAAATGTAGGGGTAGTGTACGCAAGGCGATTTGTGGAAGCAGAGAAGATTAGAGACAATGAAAAGCATGGAAATCGAAGAAAAATAAGGAGCATAAAGGGGGTTTTGGGGTTTGCCTTCCTGGAGCGGTTCGAATATACTTGCAAAAGATTCATGCTTTGATTCTTCCGTGTTGCAGAGAGTTTTGGCAGTGGGAGAACTTTTGGTGTTGTGAAATTATTCGGAATGAAACAGAACATTTTATGAATTGATTTTGGCGCGAGGAGGGATAAGCTCCTATCATGCAACAGAGGCTAACGGCTAGGAATTTTAAGGTTAGATGGGGTAATGGTAATGGTAATGGAGTAAAAGAGCATACATAAATCAACTCTATACTCTTTACCTCACTCCCAATTCTCTCACAAGGAATGAGGCGTTCACACAACGTAGTGATAAAGTTGGAATAAAATGTTAAGAGGCACAGAACTAGTGCATATAGGCATATAGCATTATTCTTCCAACAAGTTATTTGGTGTACCCATATAGTGCACAGGGCTCCCACATTCGCCCAGTTGATCCTTGTGTGACATTAAATACGGCGTTTTCAAACCTGATAGGTTGCTACCACTTAATTATAAATATTTTGGAACGAATCTAGCTAGTATGATTTCCTTTTTTTTTTTTCTTTTTTTTTCGCCATGGCGGACACTTGACAACCACACTCGTTAAAACACGTGAGTCCTATCAAAAAATGCTATTTAAAAATTGTGAAAATTTAAAATCATCGAATTTCGAGGTTCATAATTTTTAATCGTCAAGACATAACTTTTTTAAAAGTAGGAGTCCTATCAAAGGCGTATTTAGTGTACAACTCCAAACTTTTTCTTCAAGTTAATTTTGGAATCTTGCTGCGGCAAAGGAGCAAGGTATTAGGTGCGAAGTGCCTGAGAAGGAAGAATTGCACAAAATGATGCCATCACCATTGTGGGGAAAGGCAGATAAACAAACTCTCTTTCCCCCCCTCCTCCTCCTCCTCCTCCTCCTCCTTCTTCTTCTTCTTTCTTCCTTATTTTTTTAATTTTGTATTATTCTGATCTCTGTCTTTGATGTGAGTGTTTGACTCATCAACGTGGTCGTCATCTTCTCCTTCTTCTCAACTGCGGTTCCGCCAAACTGGGGAGTTCAAGATATTACAAATTGCAGGCAAGCACTGTGCCCCCGCGAGGATGTCCTCCACAATCAATTCGCCTCTTTGCTCCGACCTCAACACCTTGGCGCGATCCTTGTTGAGACGCCTGATCTCATCTTTTCACGGTATTCTCTTCTTTTTCTGAGGGTTGATCAGGCCCGGAACAGATCGCACAGCTTCACTTCCGAAAAGGGCCAGTGCGATCACGTACTTCCAAAACATGCCGGACCTGGTCAATCTCCTCCTTTTTCTAATGTTGTTTTTATTTTATATCCAATTTCTTTTTCTTTCTTTTTTTCTGCCAATTCCTCATTCATTAGAATTTCACAAATTATTCCAC